>OW240914.1:162810640-162974309 GCA_933207985.1 Pelobates cultripes | reverse complement strand
GTGCAACATCACGTCATAGACGTGCACGCACGTTTTGGGGTCAAAGGCCACATACAGCCAATTACAGCTTTAGGAGGGTTATTTAAACCCAAATTGCCTTTTGATCAGTGCCCTGTCGTGGTTTCCCTTTGCTGGTTATCCGAGAGTGTGTTCCTGATCGTATATTTCTGTTTTTTGACTTTGGCTTCATTTTGACTTCCCTGATTTCTGGTATCCTTGACTTTTGGCTTTCCCTCATCGTTGTGTCTCATTCTGTATCCCTGACCTCGGCAAGTATTTTGTCTATTCTTGGGTACGTTAAGTCAGGCCATTCTAAGGTCCGGTTAGATGTTTTCCTTAGTCCTAGGTGTTATACTATTTCTGCGTGCTGGATTAACTTGTAATCCTGACAGTCGCCTCATAATGAATGTTAACAAATAGTCAGACACAGAGTGATTTTTTTAAAACTTGATTTATGAAATTCTATGTCGTTTCTGTCCATTGATATAATATATTATTAGGATACGCATATTTTCCATTTTTCTTGTTATACAAATAATAGCGTAAGGCTAGAGTTTATTAAAATTAGGATTTGAGTTTAGGGCTAAGATTTATAGGAGAAACAGAGTTTTGGGATTAGGATATTAGAAAGCAGCATTTTGAAATGTAGTTGTTGCAAAAGTGATTTGGTGCAAAAATGGAGAGGAAATAGATAATCTAAAATAGCTGAGCTAAAATTCTCAAAGACTCATTTCCATAAATCGCAGGCTGTGTTGGGGCTTCTTCATCAACCAGTGCTTTTAATTTGTTCACTTCCAGTTCAGACTTTATACTTCTCAAGTGAGACACCTGGTGGTGGGACTGAATAGTGGTGACAACCAGCAATCAGTTTGGACATGAAACATTTTTATTTTTTCCAGACCTTTGTTGTTTTGTTTTTAATATCTTTCTTATGAAAATTGTCAATAAAGGCTACAGAGAAACATGAATAGTTACTATCCATATTATAAAAGTTATCAAATATATAGTAAGGCCATGGGGACTGTGCATACTCTTGCAATGCTGGAATGAAAATATATACAGAATACTCCATGTGACATAAACTATTATAGAAACATGTACTCCTGTTGGTCCAAAAGAAAAAGAAAAAACAGTTTAAAGCACTTTCCAATTTAGCAACAAACTCGGTAAGAAAAAAGTCCCCCCTCGAACCCACAATAGCAGTAAGATCTCTCATTATATTAATAAGCTCTTAGCACACGTATTAAATGTTATATCCTTGAATATTGTGTTTTTAGAAGAAATGATTCATTTGCTGTTTAAGAATCTGTATGTTTGTGAATTACAATTACAAAACCTTATATAGCAGCAATATATTCTGCAGAGCTGTACAATGGATAAGACAAGACAAGCAATTTATTCTAACAAAATGTGTTTGACATACGGGAACAGGAAGTGGAGAGGACACAGAAAGGAGACCAGATGACTGAGGACTAGTGTCCTCAGTTTACATACAATAAGCCAAGTCTCTTATTTACATACAATAAGCCAAGTCTCTGAGTGTAAGTAAGAGTTACTGACTCCACCAACAAACAGGTCGTTTCAGAAGTTTGGAATGTAGTTTGACACAAAATGGTGGACAACTCATACAATTAGCAGAATTGGTTAGCAGAGTTAAACTTTTTGTATATTTCCCCAAAAATATATCTTTGTAATGCAGAGCCAAGATTTCCATTCAATGTGTAAATTGAATGTTATTATATTAATTTATGCTTTTAGCATATATCCGAATTCCTTTATACACGTACATTGTGTGTGAGAAATCAGCCCATTCAGGGTGGAGGGATATACAAATAAAATATATTTCCTTTATACATTTGCAAGCAACTTGTTTAACTCAATCGTATTTCTGTGTAAAGAGCCGCCTTGGGACAAAGTTGCAAATATTGGAGCAGTCACCTTGGAAAAGCATGTTACTGCTGATTACTGCCATTTTAGAACCTTACCCACAAACACTCTTTATACATATTTATTCGTATGTAAATGGAATTCAGTGTTGCACCTGAAGTGCAATGTGTAAATCTTGTGCTTGTGAATAACAGGATGATAAGACCACTTTAAACATTAACCTTGGGTCATTAGTACTAGGATACAACTAGAATACATTTCTCAAAGATACTTTGCACAATAGGTGGTGATTTTATTAAAGACACGGAGGCTCATATTATGCATAACTCTTTCTTTATTTCCTCAGCAGCAAAGAAAGAGAAATATAAATATTATCAAAACTGAAGAAAAAAAAAAACTGTATAGGCACAACAGGTAGCCAATCACAGGGTATAGGAAGTAGCTATATAAGTCTTGTGTCTCCCACAATCCTCCTCTTTCTTTGCTGCTTCCTCAGACAGATAAGTGTTTCTCTGATCTCTGGCTTGCATTGTGATTCCATTTTAACTTGTGTAACGGATCACCTGGCACCCCGACTGGGTACCTCCGTTGAAAGATGCTCCTAGCGCTTCCAGAAGACTCCAAGCACTGCAGCAGACACCAAAACCACCGAACCGTAGGAGCATATGAATGCTCTCAAGCATTTGAATGCTGTAGACAGTTGAATAGGAACCATACGAATAGGTTTACTCTAGCAGTCAAACTGGAACAGCATACAATAAATCCTTCCCCCAATAATGAGACGACACTTCACTTTGATGGTTAAAACAGGAACTCTCTGTACTGTCACATACAGTCTCTTTTATTCCCAATCCACAAACATAGTACAGCCCACAGGGCGTTACAAAACAACAATCAATCCATTACAATACACCCAGACACTCCCACACAAAATCCTCCCCTCTGCAGGTATGATTACTGAACTGTGGGTAATCTCATTATCACCGGCAGAGGAATACAGTTTTTACACAATATTTATAACTTCTAAAATATACATGTCACAAACATAAAACATACATTTTCATAATCAATCCATTCAGGGAACAACATATTAAAAAATGGCACGAATCAGACCAGGGGTTCAAAAGTTAAGGGAAAGTCCTTTGTGACTAAATGAAGCATGGCTTTCTGGCCCAAAACCAGTTTCAGAGTCTTCTATCCTGGAGAGTAATTCAATTATCTCCCAGGACAGACACAAGACTCCATTAAGCACATGGTTGCAAAAAGACACAAAACACTTTAAAATACATAAAGTCACCTTTTACACATAACACACAGACATTTTCACATATCCCCAGATAGCTGGGATCTGAGCGCACATTATTAGATGAATGGCACTCAGATCACACAAATAAGCCTTTCTGCAGGGGAAATAAACGGTTTAACCTGCAGGGCCATAGTCCAAAGGGAGCAGGCGAGCAACCAGGCTTCTCCAGTTCACAGTAGCGAGGTTGGTTTCGCCACACTTCTCCCCTTTACCAACTAGACTAACAGGGTATCTGACCTCTTGCCGGTCAGTGCCCTGGTTAGTCCAGCAACCCACCCACAAAACAGAGACAGCAGTACAGCCCACCCACAATAACTGGTTACTACACCTGGGTAGAGGAGAACTTTGTCCATGTCCAGGTGCCTCACCACGACTGTGTGGGCAATTGTTAGGCTGCCTTGGTGGGTTGCTGAGTGGGCAGAGACCAGCGGTACTCTGCCCTGATGCCAGTGCTACCACGGAAGTAGCCTGGTGGGAGCCTGATTGTGGGAGGGAGAGACCGACTGTCTCCCCTCTGGATACACCGCTCTGTGGCTGGGGAACAGGACCGACTGTCCCTACCCCTTGTGCTGTAAGTGCAGAGACTACAGTCCCATCTGCACTGTTGGGGGTGTAACATCTCCCCTTGCTGGGTTAGGCTGCCGCTGGGGAGAGGGTGTAACAAGCTCCTCTCTCTGAACTGTAAACTGCCGCTGGGGAGAAGGGGTATCAGGCTCCTCTCCCTGACACTCTCTCTGCTGGTGGAGAGGGGGACCAGCTGTCTCCCCTTTCATTATTTTGTCCTGTGGTTGGGGTGTGAGACTGACGGTCTCTGCTCCCTGCAGGACACTCTGCCGCTGGGGAGGAAGGACGGCACCTTCCGCTCCCTGGGGTACACACTGCCGCTGGGGAGGAAGGACTGCACCTTCAGCTCCCTGGGGTACACACTGCCGCTGGGGAGGAAGGACTGCACCTTGAGCTCCCTGGGGTACACACTGCCGCTGGGGAGGAAGGACGGCACCTTCAGCTCCCTGGGATATACACTGCCGCTGGGGAGGAAGGACGGCACCTTCAGCTCCCTGGGGTACACACTGCTGCTGGGGAGGAAGGACGGCACCTTCAGCTCCCTGGGATACACACTGCCGCTGGGGAGGAAGGACTGCACCTTCAGCTCCCTGGGATTCACACTGCTGCTGGGAAGAGGGGATAACAAGCTCCTCTCCCTGACACACTCTCTGCTGTTGGAGAGGGGGACCAACTGTCACCCCTTTTAATATATTGCCCTGCTGCTGGGGAGCGAGACCGACTGTCTCCGCTTCCTGCAGGACACACTGCCGCTGGGGAGGAAGTACAGCACCTTCAGCTCCCTGGGATACACACTGCCGCTGGGGAGGAAGGACGGCACCTTCTGCTCCCTGGGGTACACACTGCCGCTGGGGAGGAAGGACGGCACCTTCAGCTCCCTGGGATACACACTGCCGCTGGGGAGGAAGGACGGCACCTTCTGCTCCCTGGGACACACACTGCCGCTGGGGAGGAAGGACGGCACCTTCTGCTCCCTGGGGTACACACTGCCGCTGGGGAGGAAGGACTGCACCTTCTGCTCCCTGGGGTACACACTGCCGCTGGGGAGGAAGGACGGCACCTTCTGCTCCCTGGGGTACACACTGCCGCTGGGGAGGAAGGACGGTACCTTCTGCTCCCTGGGGTACACACTGCCGCTGGGGAGGAAGGACGGTACCTTCAGCTCCCTGGGATACACACTGCCGCTGGGGAGGAAGGACGACACCTTCAGCTCCCTGGGGTACACACTGCCGCTGGGGAGGAAGGACGACACCTTCTGCTCCCTGGGGTACACACTGCCGCTGGGGAGGAAGGACGACACCTTCTGCTCCCTGGGTTACACACTGCCGCTGGGGAGGAAGGACGGTACCTTCAGCTCCCTGGGATACACACTGCCGCTGGGGAGGAAGGACGACACCTTCTGCTCCCTGGGGTACACACTGCCGCTGGGGAGGAAGGACGGCACCTTTAGCTCCCTGGGGTACACCTATGAGTCCCCGTAATGCACTCTGCCTCCGGATAGGGCGGCTGATACCTTTGGCTGGATCTGCCATGAACTCCAGGTACTCGTCTACCTGGCTCCTTACGAACTGCACGTATTTCTCCGGGGGGTTGGGTCCAAAGAAAGCCAGCCGCATAGCAAACTCTCTGTCATACTGCTCCTGAGTGTAGCTAGGTGCCATGCTTGCGCTGCTGAAGTTGGTTCTTTTGTCGATAGGGTCGCTGTACGGGTACTGGCGTTGCCCTCACTTTGTAATCCAAGGAATGGTGTTGCCCTGTAGCTGTCTTTCTGGTTGTAGGAACGATCCCACCGCTGCCACCAATTGTAACGGACCGTTTCTCTCAAACGGGGATAAATCCGTTTAGGCGATAATCCCCTTTCCCATAGACCAGCAGCTATTGCAATCACCAACCTCCCGAACTCCAAACTGTACGAATCCCCAACTCACGAACAAGAAATACACGAACTCTGGAAGCAGCCAAACAGGAAAAGCAATACGAACGGCTTACACTCCTGGCAGTCAGCACACAATCCAATTCCCCCAATAACGAGACGACACTTCGTTTTGAGGGTTAAGCAGAATCTCCCTGTACTGTCACATACAGTCTCTTTTATTCCCAAATCACAAACATAGTACAGCCCACAGGGCGTTACAAAACAACCAATCACATCACAGTTACATCCCACATATTCCCTCCCCTTATCCTGAGAGGAAACTCAATTATACATACAGTTAAAACATACTTTCTACCCAACTTTCATAACTCCAAAACCATACATCACATTCACATAAAATTACATATTCACAATCAATCCATTCAGGGGAACAACATATTCAAAATGGCACAAATCAGACAAGGGGTTCAAAAGTTAGTAAAAAGTCCTTTGTGACTAAATGAAGCATGGCTTTCTGGCCCAAACCAGTTTCAGAGTCTTCTATCCTGGAGAGTAATTCAATTATCTCCCAGGATAGACACAAGACTCCATTAAGCACATGGTTGCAAAAAGACACAAAACACTTTAAAATACATAAAGTCACATTTACACATAACACACAGACATTTCACATATCCCCAGATAGCTGGGATCTGAGTGCACATTATTAGATGAATGGCACTCAGATCACACAAATAAGCCTTTCTGCAGGGGAAATAAACGGTTTAACCTGCAGGGCCATAGTCCAAAGGGAGCAGGCGAGCAACCAGGCTTCTCCAGTTCACAGTGGCGAGGTTGGTTTCGCCACAGTAATTAGAAAGTTGACATGGTTACCCATTACTTATCAGTTCAAATCTGCAGCTGGGGCCTTATCCCATTCTAAATTACAGGTGTTCTTCAAACATCATCCTATGGCAGAGAAACAGACCACCAAAACCCCAGTCTTCCAGGACCTGTTAATGTATTAACTCAACTTATGTCCCATAGCATGTTTCTCACACAAGCAGAATTATCTATGAATGCTAGGAGGTCTTGCAATAGGGCATTAAGTATCTTCCATAGATTTGTTTCAGAATATCAAATCAACTAATCTTTCTCTGTAGAAACCATGGTGGCCTTTCCAGCTTTTTGCCACCTTAATCTTATATTGTCACATAATATGATTATTCCTCACTGGTATTTAACAGCATTTGCTAACCCTATTTCCCAATCACAAATCTTTTATGTCCTCATTCCCTATAAAAAGTATACTAAAAGACATTCAACGGTTAGACTCTCCTCAGTCACCTAAATGCCAACCTATTGATGGCCCAAAATTCTGGACCCTATCCAAGATACTTGACAAAGCTTGCTCCATTATCAAAACAGACATTTATATTGCATACTATGGCATTCTCCACACTAAATAATTTACTATTGAAAAATCATCCGACTGGGTGCCTTCGCCAAGGATCTCTTCCTGGCTGGAACCGGGGAAAACTTCAGCGCTTCTGCCCCAGTCGCCGTGGCTTGACTGGGGTCCTCCTCGAGCCTCTTCGTCCTGGAACAAGGACTTACAAGGACTTTCCTGGCTGAATCCTCCATGAGATGGAACAAGGTTATAAGCAGTGATTAGCCCTTTCCCCTCCCAGTAACTGGATGACACATAGTTCTGGGAGTACAACTGATTTTAATGAGCCAAACTCTGCCTTTTATGCACAGACCCCAGCATGGGGTCTCCATTGTATTCAACATATGCCCCTTCCAGGAATCTCTGGGCCTTTGAGATAATTGAGTGAAAGACCGGTAAGCCAATTTTCTCACAGAAATAGAGAGCCCAACACAAAACATAAACACATACAATAACGGGGGGTGTGGCTTGGTGCCTGAACTGAATGGACGCACGCCTGTAAAGCTCCTGCCGTTCAGTTGCCCTGGAGCACAAATAATCGGACTACAGAGCAGATTAACAACACCCACAAAACCCCTATGTCTCAGAGACAAAACAACAAGACAACTAAAGCGGAACGGGCATCCTTCTTTCTGGCAAAGACCGCTGGAACGAAACCGTGGAAAGGCCGCAGCCCTTACAAACATGGCGGGGAGGCCCGCTCCCACGAGGGATCACTCTCGCCCTCGACCTCCATGGGCTCCCTCCCAGAGGATGAACCTCTCACAACAGCTGCAATGCGACAAATGCTCACCGACCTGGCTGACACACTACAGTCCAACATGAAGACGTTGCAAATTCTAGCGGTGGATATCTCCGACATCGGCCAGCGCACGGCCCACGTGGAGCACAAGCTAGATGAATGTGCAGATGCACACAATCAACTGGCAACCAAAGTCCAGGAATTAGAAACCACTCTCAACTTATACAAAACCAAGCTAGCAGACCTAGAGGACTGATCGAGAAGGAATAATATTCGGCTCCGCTGCATACCGGAAACGGTACTAGCTACAGGCCTCAATGATTACCTTCAGGACATGTTCCAAACACTCACTCCCGCTATCCACCCGAAACAGCTGATCGTGGACAGGGCACACTGTCTCCAATGAACACAACAACTGCCACCCACGGCCGAGAGGGATGTCATAGCCCGCATTCATTTTTTCCACACCAAGGAGCAACTGATGAGGGCTAGCAGAAACGCTAATATGCCTGACCCGTATGGACACATCAAGATCTTTGCTGACCTGTCTGCAGAAACTCTACAGTTCAGGAAAAACCTAACCCCAATCACTACTACCCTGAGAGAACAAAAGTTCGTATACAGATGGGGATATCCCGCCAAGCTGCTGGTCCACCACGGAGGAACCCTGCACGCGATCTTTACCCTGGACATGGGACTCTCTAAACTCAAGGACTGGGGCTTTCAGGTACCAGAGCGGTCGCAACAGAAACCGGCGAAGGTCCCCAGAATCTCCCCTGAACACTGTGTGAGCCATCCACCTCCAGATGGAGGCATGTTCTCAGTGTCCTTTAATGCTAATCTGGGACTTGCTGTGGTTACAGGTTTTAATAGCACCTAAGTTAATATGGGTTTCACCCTCTGTTACAAACACCGCATATATTGTGTATTTTGTTTTGTTTAGCTGTGTCTTGGGGTTAACATACAGGGCATAACCCCTTACAAGCCCTGAGCAGACGAAGAAACTGCGACCCAGGCACAGTAAGGGTTACTGAAGTAATATTGCGTGGCTCTTAGAGTCGGTTGTACTACCCTAGGGATGCCACAACTACCCGTAGCACTGGGAGACACAAAGGGGGGTATTTTCCTCAACATCCCCCCAACAAGGTGTCATGTGACAGGGCCCTCTCTTGAGATACTAGCCTCCACTAAGGGTCCCGATGCTGTTATTCCTTGCCCCAAACCCCCCCAACTAACTCATAATTCGGTGGCAATTAACTTAAACAATGTGCACGAGGGGCACCTGTGGCTCCCTCCCCACACGGCCTCTAGAGGGAGAAAGCTCACCTCATAGAGGTACTGACTGTACCAACGGGGACATCCGGGTTTCCTGGGTCAAAACAGCCCACACAACCTTATGAGACCTCCGAGATATTTAAACACCATAGTGTTACAAAGCTCCAACCCACTGCTAAGGCCACATCTGAGTACCTGCCTATGGCAAGGCTCATCCTCCTGCCCCGATACCATGCGATCGAGAGTTCCTCAACGCACTATGGCTCCTAGAAGAGGAGCTAGTCAAGGTAGGTTGCCCATTCGTTTGTTGCACCCCCCCCCCCAGTTTCCCCAACTTGTCTTATTCCTCACCCGACAGATCCTGAAAATCCTAAGAAGTGTCATCCACTCAGACTGCCCCACATAGGCCACGCCACCAACCACATTCTAACATGCTCCACAAACAACCCTTGGCCATAATAGCCACCTGTAGAAGCAAACATTACAAGGAACAGATACCCCACACCGCACCACTATAAGACTGGTATCCTATAATGTCAAAGGATTGAACACCCAAGGTAAACACAGGTTGCTGCTTAAAGACCTAACCAAACAAAGGGTAGACATCACCTGTATTCAGGAAACGCACTTTAGGATGGACCGCACTCCAGCCATATTCATGAAAACTTACCCCGTCCAATTTCATTCTCTCACAAGTACCAAATTTAAAGGAGTATCCATCCTGATCCACAGAGATGTGGCCTTTACATTACAATGCCATAGTATAGACCTGAGAGGCATACTGGTAGGCCAGTTCAACAATGCCCAACGCACGTTAGTGGCAGCCTACTTTCCCAACGAAAATCCCTAGCAATTCCTCCAAATGTTATTCCACAAAATAGAGAAACACAAACGAGCTAATTTAATGTTTTGCTGAGACTTCAATTGTATTCAGTCACCTGCTCTTGACACGACCGCCACCCTTGCAGGCAATAGCAAATGAGATTGGACACTATGAGCAAGTCCTTTACTAGATTGATAGACCAACATGACCTCTATGATGCCTGGAGATCGCTGCACCTGGGAGATAGAGACTACTCCTTCTACTTGAGGGCTCATAACACATATACCCTTATAGATACATTCCTTCTAGATAGACAACTCCTAGCCCAGCTACAACCCTCACCACACTTAGTGGCACAACTTCTACTGCTACTTCTACTACTCCCTAAACACCACAAAAACCCAAGCTATGGGGATAGGCCTCCCGCATCCTTGATACAAACCCTTAGCAAGTCATATCCATTTCAGTGGAGGAAAGACCATATAAAATACCTGGGACTCCTTTTTACCAATAAACCCACTGACCTCATAACAGGGAACAACATTAGAGTCTAGAATGAATGTAAATTAATCTTAAAGACCTGGGGACCCCTCTTCCTTACTTGGACTGAGAGAATAGTCGCACTAAAGATTTCTGTACTCACAAGGTTACAATATATCTTTTGGACTCTACCATTAAAAATTCCCTAATCCTATTTCAAAATGATCCAAAGGGACATTAATAGGCTCATTTGGGCAGGAAGGAAACCTCGAGTGGCGCTGAAACTGCTGAAAGCACCGCTAAGAGAAGGTGGCCTGGTGGTTCCAGACATGCGCTCCTACTACCAGGCAGCAATACTAGCATCCGCACTACTGCATTTTCTAGACCAATACCCTCCACAATGGGTAACTCTAGAAAAACGACTGTTGGAGCCATACGAAATCCCACAGGGCTAAACTGAGCACTAACTCTCAAATCTCTAAGGCCACAGCCTAACATACTGCATTCCCACGTTCCACGCTAGACCATGGCACAAGAAAGGCCTTCAACACCTAACCCACTTTTACACAGGAGCAACGCTCATAGACTTCGCCACACGTTATCCCACATACCTCACACTTCTCTTATAGACAACTCCAATCCTTTCTGTACAAATATGGGTCCCAGGACCCCACACAGCACCATACCAGCCCTTACCCTATGGGAACAGATATGTATTAACAAAAAACTGCCTAGGTCTTGCAGGCTGCTCTCCATGTGTTATAGGTTACTGTCACAGCACAGCCCAAACCCTGCAGACTGCAAGGCATGACCACCCCTTTAAAAGACCTGGCTGGGTTTGAACTCACAGCTCTAGCATCCCGGTCAGGTACTCTGCCATAATCTCCACCAGGGGGCTTCAGTTTCTGTTTGCATTATTTTGCTTCCTGACCCCTTGTCTGGATTTGGCAGTGCTGATCCACCTGTAGCCCTTTTCCAATTAGGGTCAGCTGCATCTAATTAGCAGGCAACCTAGGATCTGGTCACTTTGCCTGTTTGGTTTTTCCTGCTGGATCTTTGCTATGTTACTGACTGATTTCCTGGACTCTGACCTCTGCCTGCTTTACCGACTTCATTACTCCGCTGCCAGCCCTGACTTCTGCTTCTCGACTGACCCTGCCTTTGGGTTTATCCTTAATCTGTACTGCGCTTCTGGTTTTTGCCTCCTCCCTGTGCCATCTCCTGCAACTGGGCTCCAACTCCTGGTGAACTGTAACAGTTACTCCTAGATTACACACCACTACCCGATGCCACACCTGTGAAACGAAGTTGAAGAGGAGATTTCTCAGCATCAGTGGAAAGACATAGTTGTCTCCCCCCAAAAATTGGTCAAATTGGCCACACTTCTAGAAAAACATATGAAAATGATATACAGATGGTACTTACTACCGGTGAGATTGCTCAAACTCTTCCCATCCAGCTCCCACATGTGGTGGCAATGCCCGCTGATCTAACCCTTCTAGGAGGCCATACGCACGGTGCTACTTGGAATCACACACACCGATCTACAATACGACCCACGCACATACTTACTCCTTTCAGTCCCTCCAGGGACACCCCCACATACCCGAAAAATTGCCTATCACCTTCTCCTCCTCTTAAAGTTCTGACCGGCCGCACATGTGGTCCTATGCCCAAAATAGTTCCAGGGCGTTTGGTGCTTTTGATGGTCAACTTTCAGGAGCTCCTGCATCAAAATACCTTGCTGTCAGGTAGTGTTCCCCTTAGTCTCAGGCACCTTCCCTCCAAAAAGCGCTCTCTTGGTGGGTGGCAAAGTGGTTCAAAACCCCAGACCAAGTTGTCCGGGAACTGCACGGTCACCTCATGCCGAAAACAGGTCCATAACATTTGTAGCTAGGAACCACTGAGGTGATTGTAAACCCACAAAGTCCTTGTGCCGAAATTGTTCCAGTGCAGTCACGACTAAGTAACGCTGAGGACCATACATGTGTTTGGTTCATGCAAACGGTCGTCAGGGAGCTAGCATTCGTTTCCATTCAAATGAAGTGAAAGTGCCGAACCAGGGGCACCCAGGGAAAGCTGCTGATGTTGGCTGGCCAGGGTAACTCACAAATGGTGTCTCAGACCTGGACCATAGTCATGGGCAGGAGTCAAACTTCTACACTCCTCCAGGAGTTTGTGGCAAACGTTCATGGGAAGGAGCGTTTGTCACAATCCAATTCAGATTGATGTAAAAAATTCAAGATCTTAGAAAAAAAAGTATTTTAAAAAAAGTCTTAGACATTTCAAAATTAATTAAATTTACCCATCCACAAAAATTCTGCTATAACCTACCTAATTTTATTACATGACAGGAGGCTTCCTACTTTGCATTAACTCTCTTTACTAAACTCCACAGCAGTAAAGAAAAACGTAAAGAGTAACATTAAATCACTGAGCAGCATAGTATATATAAGGGTCATGCTGCCTGTACACTTCCTCTTTCTTTACTGCTCCACGCAGACAGGTCAGACTATTTGGCTCCTCCAGAGCCTTTTTTGCTTATTCTGTATTAGTCTGTTTTATTATTTATTTAATGCCTTTGCCTTTTATTGTTTACTGTCTTGTCTGTATTTTTGTGATTTATATTGCCTGGCTAGGGCTGTGAGTAGAATCAGGCTTTAGCCCTTTAGTTTCTCCCTGCCCCTGCCGGCCCTGGGACTCCCTGGGCTCCCCCCTGGGCTCCCCTCAGGCTCCCCTCTGGTTTTTCCTACCTGGGGTGCCCTCCTGGCCCCCTACTCGCGACCGGAATTGATCGCGATCTTTTTCGCGCCGGCTGGCGCCCGCCTGCGGCCGGCCTTAAATTTAGTCCCCGGCTTGCGGCCTACACTCGCGGCCGCCATTTTGGATCGCGAATACCGCGAGATTCACGCGGCCATCTTGTTTTTTCGCCTGGATCTCTCTGGGGACTCAGTACTGGCTGTCTTAGCTCCCTTCCACCTGCTTTTGTGCTGGTCTGAAGCCCTAGTGTGAACTTCTGCAGCCTATACTGCCTATACTCTGTGACTGTGAGTTTCATTTCTCTGAGTGACAGGATTACTTCCACTGCAGGCCTATACTCTGTGACTGTGAGTTTCATCACTGTGAGTGACAGGATTACTTACTCTGCAGGCCTATACTCTGTGGCTGTGAATTTCATCACTGCAAGTGACAGGATTACCTACACTGCATGCCTATAATCTGTGGCTGTGAACTTCTTCACTGTGAGTACCAGGATTACCTACACTGATAATATACTCTGTGGCTGGGTCAGTCAGGTCAGTGCTGCTGCCTGCTTACTATTGTGACCTGCACTTAAGGGTACCAACCCTGTGCAACCGGGGTGAGCCCCCATTATACGTACTTGTGTACCACGCTGCTTATTGGGAGACTAGCTGTTGCAGTTCTCTCTAACTGGGTGAGCCCCAGTTTTTTATAAGGTCACCAACTATACCCTGCTGGGGTTTTTATACTGGGTGGAGTGTTACCCACCACTGGTGCCACGTCAACTGACCCTACGCCTATATATTTAAGACCCGGGTGCCCCATTTTTACTGTGCCTCTCCGTGATTTATATAAGCCTACCCTTACCATGGAAGACTCCCAGAATGTCCCTGTGGACTTCCAAGCAATGATCAATGCAGCTGTCGCTGCTTCAGTGGAGAAGGCACTCTCCAAGGCACGCACGGCAGAAGCGCCCAAACGCAGGCGACCTCGCCAGGACTCAGATTCGGATATGTCCGACTACCGGACCAGGGAGGATTCCCGTCCGAGGAAACGCCATGAGAAAGGCGAACATCAGGCACTAAAACCTCTTAAGGGTAAGGCGCATGCCAAGCGCAAATCTGCCAAAGCTAGTACCCCGACCCCGCGTCAGGATTACTCTTCGGACGAAGAGCAAGGGCCTTCACATACCATGTCAGTACTGGACGAATGGCAAGCTGACGTCTCTGATTCAGACGATGCTTGGGGTTCGGACGAAAAATCTGTCTTTGCCCTCATGCGGGAGACTCTTCTGGGTGCGGCCCAGACAGAGGGTATTGAAGACACTGCGGACGCAGAACACCCTCTTGATTCGGACACCATTTTAGACCCTTCGGGTCAAGCGATGTTTGACCCTCGCAACATCCGCCACCCCAGATCGGGAGACTGGTCACCCCCAGAACACCTCTCCAGGTTTATGCACCTGTGGCTTCGCAAGCCCCTGGAGAAAGAGGTCCGCAACCGGCTCAGAATGCCCACGCCCTTCCCTGCCAGATAAAGTGGCTCACACTCCCGAGTTTGATAAGGTTATGACAACCTTCATGATGCGTAGTGGGAGAGACCCTCGACGAGGGGTAGAGAAAGGCCTATTCGGTGCACAGGATAACTTGCTGGACGCCATTGGCCCTCTGGCCCGTATCATGTACCTGGCAGATGACGCCCTGACCAGAGCCGATTCTTTCTCTGCCGAGGACATCAAGGAATGGGCACATGACGTGCGCGAATGGGCACAACGGTGCTTTTGTTTCATTGGAAACACCAATGTTACGCTCTCTTCTGAGAGACGGAAAGCAGCGCTATTCCGTATTAACGGAAAATTGGCAGAGCTTGGCACTAAGGAGATTGGGCCCCAGGCACAAGGAAAATTGTTCGGTGAACCTTTCCTCAAGGAACTTAACAAACACGTGAACGTGTTCACTTCACTTAATAAGGCGCAGTCCTCTATGCGCAGAGTCTTCCGGAGCACTACCAACAGAGGAGTTTTTGGAAGGGCTGGCCGGCAACGGGGCCGTGCCGCCAGCCGATTCTGGCCTTCAGGCCCCCGCACTCAACCGACACCTTTCTACCCAACACGAGGGTACAGGCAACAACCTTTCTCACGAGGCTCGGACAGAGGCCGGGGACCACGCGGACGCGGACGTTCCCGCTTTGCTACAGGTAAGCACCCGTATTCCTCCTTTGTTACCTTGCACCCGCCACGCAGGCCGTATTTCCCATTCTTTCCAGAATTGGGCCGCTCTGTCCTCAGACAAGTGGATCCTACAGACGGTACAGGGATATGTCATAGACCTAGTAGGGACTCCCCTTCAGACACAACCTCCTCACCCTATCCACATGTCATCTTCCGACCAATCCCTCGTCAACGCGGAACTACGCGAACTTCGGGACAAAGGGGCTATCCAGCCGACCTACGACGGGGGAGGTTTTTTCAGCAATATTTTTCTGGTTCGGAAGAAGTCGGGAGAATTCCGTCCGGTCATCAACCTGCGCAGCCTCAACGCTTATGTGGCGTATCGCCACTTCAAGATGGAGGGCATCCACCTCATGCGGGACCTCCTACAAAGCAACGACTGGTTCACCAGACTAGATCTAAAAGATGCGTACCTGTCGGTCCCAGTGCATCCGGATTGCCGAACCCTCCTACGTTTCCTCTGGCACGGCCGTCCTTGGCAATTCACCTGCCTCCCTTTCGGGCTCAGCTCGGCCCCTTGGTGTTTCACCAAACTTCTGAAGCCGGTGGTGGCCCACCTGAGATCCAGGGGCGTCCGATGCATCATCTACCTGGACGACCTGCTTCTCTTTGGCTCCAACGAGCACAGACTGCACCAACACACTCATCTCGCAGTGACACTGCTGGAATCTCTGGGCTTCGTGGTGAACCGCCAGAAATCGGAATTGACCCCAGCCCAGACGATACAATTCCTGGGTTTCGAGATCGACTCGACTACATGTACTCTAAAGCTTCCAGCCTCGAAGATCTCGTCTATTCGCAAGGAGATTCGCAGAGCACTCCGTCGCGACTCCATCCCTCTCCGCAACCTTGCCAGGATCGTGGGACTCCTCTCCGCCTCCATTCAGGCCATATTCCCGGGTCCCCTCCACTACAGAGCCATGCAACGCCTCAAGGCGAGGTACCTACGCCGCAGGCCCACGTACGATCAAATCGTCCCGGTGACGACGGAAATTCGCGAGGAACTGTCATGGTGGCTAGACAGCATGCAAGCCTGGAACGGCAGGGCCATATTCGGAGACACCCCAGACTTCATACTGGAGTCAGACGCCAGCTTGTGGGGCTGGGGTGCCACCAGCGGGTCCATATCCACAGGAGGAACATGGACAGCTCAGGAACTCTCCATGCACATAAACTGCCTGGAACTCCTGGCAGGATCCTTCGCGATCCGCAGCCTGGCCCGAGACAGATCCAACTGCTGCATCCTCCTACGCATGGACAATGTCTCCGCAGTCCGATATATCAATCGCCTGGGGGGCGCACGTTCACGTCTACTGTCAAACATCACAAAGGACATTTTCAACTATTGCCTACCCCGCAACATCGCTCTCCAGGCCGAATACCTGCCCGGGGAAATCAACCTCACGGCCGACTGGTTCTCTCGCCACTGTAGGGACGTCAGCGATTGGAGACTGAACACGAGGATCTTCAGAGCCCTGGCGACCCAGAGGGGTCCCTTTCACCTGGATCTTTTTGCGTCCCGCAACAACTACCAAACCCCGGAGTTCTTCAGCTGGCTCCCGGACCCGGAGAGCAAGGCGACGGACGCCTTTCTACAACAATGGCCAACGACCGGAGCCAATGCCTTTCCCCCATTTGCCATGATCGCAAGAACATTACACCAGATGCGGACGCAACAGGTCACTCTGGTCCTCATAACACCCTTGTGGCAGAGCCAACCATGGTTTCCGGACCTCCTAGCCACCTCCTGCAGGGATCCTCTCCTCCTTCCATCCTTTCCGGAGCTGCTCACGGATCCCAAAGGGAATCTCCACCCGCTTCTCTTGGAAGATCGACTAACCCTGGTGGCTTGGACTCTTTCCGGGGTTCCTGGCAAGTCAGCGGACTATCGCAGGCAACCAGGGACCTCTTATGGGATTCCTGGGCCCCCGGAACTAGACGCTCCTACCTTTCAGCTTGGACCTCCTGGTCTACTTGGTGTATGGAACGGGACGCCGATCCATTTACAGCACCTATTCCCATGATTCTCAATTTCCTTTCATCCTTGTTTTCGTCGGGCCGCTCCTATCGGTCTGTTAACGTTTTTCGCTCCGCGATTTCGGCGGCCCATAACCCCGTAGGGGACCTCCCGGTCGGCAAAGACCCTCTCATCTGCCACCTGCTCCGTGGTATGCGGCTCCGCCGCCCCCCAGCTCCCAGGTACTCCCACCTATGGGATGTTGGACTGGTCCTCCGTTTTTTCAGGGATTGGCTCCCTAATGACCACCTCTCCCTACGCCAATTGTCAGCCAAGTGCGCTTTTTTGCTCTGTCTCGTGTCCTTTCGACGGTATCAGACGTTCGAGCCTTCGACGTTGACGCCTTCGAGATTGCCCCGGAGGGGGTCACTTTCCACGTTTCCCGTCGCACTAAGTCGGGTTCGACCTCGGTATTCTACCCCTTTTTCCCAGACGACCCGCAACTCTGCGTCGTGTCCACCCTGCGCAGATACGTTTCGGTTACCTCCTCGCTCCGGAACTCGGTGTCGGGCCAACTCCTATGGCCAACCGCCCCCACGCGCCGGTCTCGGTCACCACACTGGCCCGGTGGATTCGATGGATCCTCTCCCTCGCCGGTATAGACCCTACTTTCGGCGCCCACTCCGTTCGAGGGGCCTCGGCCTCTTCAGCTTTCCTAGCGGGGGCGTCACTGTCAGACATCCTCCGAGCGGCGGATTGGTCTCGGGAATCCACTTTCCGTACCTTTTATTTTCGCACTCCCCCTTCTGCTGGGACATCTCTCCTTCAGCGTTAAAATTGCAAAATAGGAAGCCTCCTGTCATGTAATAAAATTGAAGATTATGCTAGCTTTAGTGTACTAATAATCTTAATTTTAATAAGGACAGGAGGCTAGTATTTTCCCTCCCTTTTGTTCCCTACCCTGACCCCTCGGGGGAGTGGATCTCAAGGTGACGGACTTTTGTTTTGGCTTGTCAGTGCTTGCTACTTTCCTTGGGGTGCACGCAGTTCTATCCCGTCTCTCATCCCAGAACTAGGTCTTTGACAACCAGGTTATGTTGCACCACATATTACACATACACATAATTACCTTACATTACACACACTACTGTGTATATCACCACTTAGTTTAACACACTCTGATGTGGCTCTCATGCGTGACCAGTTACGGTTCAGTACCTAACCTATTTCATACTCTCTTTCAGTGTAATCCTCTTCAGGACCCCCACTGGTTGTTGGTTTGGTTACCCTCACGACTCCGCCTACGAGGATAAAGGCTTCGTTTCGTCTTCTCCCGACCTCGTTTACCAGGAGTCTCATCAGGTTCTGCTCACCAGAGACCGTTGTTGATTGTTTCGTTGGTTCTATCGTTTCGAGATCAGTCTGGACTTGGATGTCGCTTCAAGAAAGAGGAAGTGTACAGGCAGCATGACCCTTATATATACTATGCTGCTCAGTGATTTAATGTTACTCTTTACGTTTTTCTTTACTGCTGTGGAGTTTAGTAAAGAGAGTTAATGCAAAATACTCGCCTCCTGTCCTTATTAAAATTAAGATTATTAGTACACTAAAGCTAGCATAATCTTCAATTGTTGCCTCATGAAGAACACTCCTACCTCCACATGGTAAACCCCTTAGAACACTCCTACCTCCACATGGTAAACCCCTTACGTCCGCTAAATTCATTTTGCATGTTAGGACTTTATTGGTTAGATTAGGTATGGACCGCTCTTCCTTTTCAGGACATTCGTTTAGACTCAGTGCAGTGTCAGCTGCATCTGGCAAAATATTCCAGTTCATATCATTAAGAGATTAGGGTGTTGGAAGTCAATTAGTTGTTATAGATACATCACACCTGAAAAGAAGTTATGGAAAGTATTTTAAGATGTGGCTATGTAATGTGTATATTTTGTAATAAAGTTGCATTTTCAAAAATACTTTTGTCCTTTTTATTAATAGGTCTACCAGACCATCAGTTCATGCACAACACAACCGACTTGTTGATTTAAGTCTCGGCCATGTACACGGTCACAAATGTAAAGGTGGTAGCCTGGACTTGTGGAAGGGGTTACTTGCTATTTAACCCAGCCTACCTCCTTTCCTGTGTAGTAGCATTCAGATTACCCCAGCCCCCTCCCGCTCCCCCTTTTTCTATTAATCCTATTAATCATTAATTTAGTAGGTAATCTTTATTCAAAGGTCTTTTCGACCTTTGTTCTGGCACACCACAAATGACTTGTTTGTTTAAGTCTTGTCCTTTGTCCTCAACCACAAAAACAGTTGTGCTCAAATGTTTGCATATCCTGCAGAAATTGTGAAATTTTGGCATTAAAATTGAAAATATAACCGGTCATGAATTTTTTTTTTTTTTTATTGAATACATATGAAGCCATGTATTATCACAGTTGTTGGTTCCTTCTTAAATCATAATTATAAAAAAATCACCCAAATGACCCTGTTAAAAAGTTTACATACCCTTGAATGTTTAGCCTTGTTAGAGACACACAAGGGGACTCACAGGTTAAAATTACAATTAAAGGTTAATTTTACACACCTGTGGCTTTTTAAATTGTAATTAGTGTCCGTGTATATATAGTCAATGAGTTTGTTAGGTCTCACGTGGATGCACTGAGCAGGCTGGATATGGAGTCATGGGGAGCAGAAAAGAACTGTCAAAAAAAACCTGTGTAACAAGGTAATGGAACTTTATAAAGACGGAAAAGGATATAAAAGGATATCAAAAGCCTTAAAAATGTTCAATCACTTATTAAGAAGTGGAAAATTCAGGGGTCTCTTGATACGAAGCCAAGGTCAGGTAGATCAAGAAAGATTTCAGCCACAACTGCCAGAAGAATTGTTTGGGATACAAAGAAAACCCCACAGGTAACCTCAGGAGAAATACAGGCTGCTCTGGAAAAAGACGGTGTGGTTGTTAACAGAATCTGCACCCTTTAATTTGGAGTGACGAGACCAAAATAGAGCTTTATGGCCACAACCATAACCGTAATGTTTGGAGAGGGGTCAACAAGGCCTATAGTGAAAAGAATACTATCCCCACTGCGAAGCAAGGTGGGGGTTCACTGACGTTTTGGGGGCGTGTGAGCTCTAAAGGCACGGGAATCTTGTGAAAATTGATGGCAAGATGAATGCACAGATACACACACTAACATATACACACATTTAAACACCCTGATACCCACATAGCTACACACACAGACACATATACACAGACCTAAACATCATAATTCTTATATTTTTAGCTACCCCGTGCAGGAGGGTGGCTTCCCTGGGGTCCTGCTGCTTGCTGAGGCTGATGGATGTGTAGCGCTGGCTGGAACTGGGACTCTCCCTCCTTTTTCTCCCCTACCCTGCTGTCTTTGCCACCTCCTCCTCCTTTCTTCCTCCCACTACTACTATGTAGGTGAGAGGAAGTTACCGTCTCTCAGTTCTTTCTAGCATCGCCGACATTACTAGGACCTGGTCATGCTGTTAAAGGGCCCCTTTTCAGCAATACCCATTGGGAGGCCCTAAGTGTGTAGGTCACCTGATTGGCCCCCCACCGCTAATATATATATATAAAAATATTTTGTAAACAATTGACTGCTCATCCTTTTTTCCCCTCTGTTGGTCACTTCGCACTTGATCTGTGAATAAAATCAACATTTTGTGAGTGTTCCCTTATGGTCGATCGTCTTTTTTTCCCCATCAATCATCTTTTTTTTTGTGACATAGACAGAACTCCAAATCACGGATCAAACAGGCTGATTTTGTGCATTGTCTGTTTAATTTGTTGTGTGACTCATCTGTGTAGAGTTTCAAAGTTCATGATTTCAAATGACATTCCAAACGCCCAAAATTCTGACAAATTACAACTCGAGAGAGTCTAGAAATAATGTTGCTATAGCACATTAGGGAAGCAACTTTGAGAGAGTAGCTGAGGTTTAGATGTTGACCCATTTTGTTGCTTTTGTAGAAGATAATCTGTCTTTATGGCCAACCTGATACCATTGCTTCAGACCCTGGCACTCCAGGGCTTGTTCTCTGTGTTCACACTCATACTAATGGACATAGAAAGTTTGCAGATAAAACAATAAAAGAATTCTTGCCATGATATATCATTAATTTACATCTGACATAACAACCATATAATGATTCTACTTCTTTATATGGCCATTATATATTGTTTGTTGGATTTTTTTATTTTTCTAACTTTGATTACTTTTTCTTCATTCATTGCCATTCATTCGTTGTTACAAAAACCTACAATATTTGACCTTTTCATGCCCAAGTGTGCATGTGTGCATGTGTATGCCCAAGGCATTATGGGATGTTATGATGCCACAACACAGAAGTGCAGAACGGGTAAGTATTGGTGTGTAGAAACAAGAGACTCTGAAAGTTACAGTTTCTCTTTAACTCGTCTCAATTCCTCACTTTTAAGTCACTCCTCCGCTTTGGACAAAGTTTTTTCTTGCAGTATTATCGAAAAGAACGAGAAGAAGCAGGTTATTGCATTTTTCCGTGTCATTGAACGCAGCTGTTGAAATAAGACAGTTCCTAACTTTTAGACTAAATATATCTAAAATCGCTTTACTGATTGAAAAAAAAGGCATAACCTCAAGCAAGTTATGATAAATATTACTAATGGTGCTGAAAGCTGTGTAGGAAGTACATCCACTTTGAGCGCTTAGTCAGGTTTTTAACAGGCAGAAATCTTTACTGAAAGAGCTACTAAAATGTAAAAATTGTGTTACTGGTTTATGAAAGCAAGTTATTTTGAATGCGTCCTTGGAATTATGAAAAAAAAACAAAAAAAAACAACCTGTACATCTTTCTTATTCAGCTTGACCTTGCCTGACTTGGGATTATCCATCATTGTCCCCAGTTTCACTACAAATTATTGACCTTCAAAAGCATACATTACAATCAGGAAGTTCCTGGGATTCCCCATGTAATCCCTGTTCATACACTGAAATCAATTTGAGAAGTAATGACTATACTCATGCATGACATCACACAGAGGTTCATACTTCCTGCTAGCAAATCAATAGGAGTCTATCGCACATGAATAGGTATGACACTGATCTTTTATATGAAAGGAAATGCAGTAATCATTACAATAAATGCAAGAAAGTGCATATAAGGGGGGATATGTATCTAGGCACAGAGTTGAAGGGCTACTTATTCAAATTAAAACAAACATATCAATAAAAGAAGGGAGGGGTCAGAGGTCAGTCAGAAATCAGAGGGGAAATAGTGGAATGAATATAGGTGAATAAAACAATTACATACAGGGCTAGCAAAATTACGCTTTGCTTATTGCAGACGATCAGCTGATGGAGCAGTGACTTTCTTATAGCAGTGTTGGGCTTGATAGTTTTAAAATCAGGCTATGCTTATTGCAGACTGTGACGGACGGCCTGGCACCCCGACCGGGTACTTCCATCATTTGCTGCTTCCTAGTACTTGCGAGCACCATAAGCACTGTACTGGAACACCATAACCACCATAGACCCCATGAACTGTCGCAGCTTGGTTGGGGTCTCGCCGTCCTCCACCCACCCTGGACCCAAGACCAGGATCCAGCTTCCAGTGGGTAGACCTTTCCTAGTCCAGAGAGAGTAGCAGGAACAGCTCTTATAAGAGCTAGTGATTATACTCAGGGGAGTATAGTGATTATAGCAATCCCCAGAGTAAATGTAGTTCTCCAATACCCCAAACATGAGCCAAGACTTCATGAAGTGGTAAACAAATCTCTCTTTAATGGGAGCCACACTTGGCCTTATATGACAATCCCCATGCAAGGGGTATGCCACATGGACCTTGTTGGGGACTGCAATACAAAATTATAAACCAATAACAATAAGGTTGCAGGGCACGACACTCCCACACAAGCACACAATCCCTCCCCTCTGCCTTGGAGATAATTGGATCAGTAACTGTACTAATTCTAATCCAATTATCTCCAAGCACAGGAAAAACATACTTTTAAAAAACACCCCAAAAGTACCCTAAAAATACATAAAACCCCACTTGGTTGGGAGGTTCTTCTTACCGAACTCCTTTCGTCTCCTGTTCGAATAGCCGAACATCCATGGGATGTAAAAGTTTAGCAGTGTTCACACCATTGATTTGAGTTCCATGCACTTGACAACCAAACACCGCTGGATGCGTTCAACTAAACAAGATGGTCACCGCCACGTGTTCGAATGCCACTTCAAATGGCTTCGGGAGTTCAGGAGTTCAGGAGTTCGAAGTGCCACTTCGAAAGTTTGAATGGTTCCTGTTAGAAGTCCCAGAGGCACAAACAGTGTTTTAAACAAAGTGTACCACAGGGCCATAGTCAGAGGGCAGGAGGATGGCAACTAGGCCCCTCCAAAAGCCAGTGGCGAAGTTATATTCATCCCACAGACGATCAGCTGATGTTTTTTTACTTTGGCTTCTGTTTTTGACTTTCCCTACTTCTGGTTTCCTGACCCTTGGCTAGTTTATTTGTATTGTCTCATTCTGTACCCCCGGCATTGGCTTGTTATTTTGAACATTCTCTTTCACGTTAAGTTCGGCCATTCTAAGGTCCAGTATACGTTGTTTGTGTTTATATAGTTTTGCGTGTTGGGTCACATAGTAATCGTGACTGTCGTGTGGGTGAGCAGTTTGCTAATGTCAATCTTGTGGATCAAGTGGCCCATGGTGGCGGTCGGGTTATGGTATAGGCAGGCATATGTTATGGACAACGAACACAGGTGCATTTTATTGATGGCATTTTGAATGCACAGATATACTGTGACGAGATCCTGAGGCCATTGTTGTACCTTTCATCCATGACCATCACCTCATGTTGCAGCATGATAATGCATGGCCCCATGTTGCAAGGATCTGTACAGAATTCTTGGAAGCTGAAAACATCCCAGTTCTTGCATGGCCAGCATACCCACCGGACATGTCACCCATTGAGCATGTTTGGGATGCTCTGGATCGGCGTATACGACAGCGTGTTCCAGGTCCTGTCAATATCCAGCAACTTTGCTCAGCCATTGAAGAGGAGTGGACCAACATTCCACAGGACTCCCGCCCACCCGAACCCCATGGACCCCCACAATACAGTAAAACTGCACATTTTACAGTGGTCTTATATTGTGGCCAGTCGAAGGCACACCTGTGCAATAATCATGCTGTCTAATCAGCATCTTGATATGCCACTCCTGTGAGGTGGATGGATTATCTCGGCAAAGGAGAAGTGCTCACTAAAACAGATTTAGACAGATTTGTGAACAATATTTGAGAGAAATTGGCCTTTTGTGCACATAGAAAAAGTCTTAGATCTTTGGATTCAGCTCATGAAAAATCGGGGCAAAAACAAAAATGTTGTGTTTATAATTTTGTCCAGTGTATATCATTATCATCAATCATGTAATATTTTATATTCAGAGCCAGTGGCGTACTAAGGGGCGGCGGAGGGGGCGGTCCACCCCAGGTGTGAGCTGTATGGCCGCACTGTAACTGTGTGTATTTGTGTGTGAACTTCATGCCTGTTAGAGTGTGTTTGTTTGTGTGTGTGTGTGTGTCTGCATGCCTGTAACTGTGTGTGTGTAACTGTCTGCCTGTAACTGTGTGTATTTGTGTGTGAACTGCATGCCTGTAAGAGTGTGTTTGTGTGTGTGTCTGCATGCCTGTAACTGTGTGTGTGTGTGTTTGTCTGCCTGTAACTGTGTGTGTGAGTGTGTGTGTGTGTGTGACTACATGCCTGTAACTGTGTGTATGTGTCTGCCTGCCTGTAACCATGTGTGTGTGTGTGTGTGTGACTGCATGCTTGTAACTGTGTGTGTGTGACTGACTGCCTGTAACTATGTGTGTGTGTGACTGCATGCCTGTAACTGTGTGTGTGTGTGGCTGCATGCCTGTAACTGTGTGTGTGTGTGTGTCTGTCTGCCTGTAACGGTGTGTGTGTGTCTGCCTGTGACTGTGTGATGTTGCCTGTAACTGTGTGTGTGACTGGAACTGTGTATGTGATGTTGCCTGTGACTGTGTGTGTGTGTGTGACTGTATATGTGACTGTCTGCCTGTAACTGTGTGTGTGACTAAAATGAATAAAATGTATAAAATGTGTGTGTAACTGTCTGCCTATAACTGTGTGTGTGACTATGTGACTGTCTGCATGTGACTATGTATGTGTGACTGCCTGCCTGTGACTGTTTGATGTTGCCTGTAACGGTGTGTGACTATCTGTCTGTGACTGTGTGCATGTGACTGTCTGCTGCTGCCTTTTGCTGTGTGTGTGACTGTCTGTTTGTGACCGTGTGTGTGTGTATATGTGATTGCCTGTAACTGTGTGCATGACTGTCTCTGACTGTATGTGTGACTGTCTGCCTGTAACTGTGTGTGACTGTATGCCTGTAACTGTGTGTGTGACTGTCTGCCTGTAAATGTGTCTGTGGGGCTGCAGGGATTTTGTAGAAGGGGGCAGGGGTTTTGTATTGGGACAGGAGTCTTTCTAAGGGGATTTGTGGAAGGGGGTTGCTGGGGTTTTGTAAACGGGGCAGGACGGGGCGGGACAGGGATTTTGTAGAATGGGGCGGGGCACAGAAGGGTTTTGTAGAAGGGGGCTGACAGCGGTTTTGCAAAGTTTCCAAATTTGTTCAATACATTTAAAAAACGTTACAGGTTTTTTTGGGGGGGAAGAGAGCGGGGGAAGGGGGGTGAGGGGGTGCCAAGCCCAGGATCCACCCCGGGTGCCAAATGCTCTAGGTACGCCCCTGTTCAGAGCTAGATGTCATAATCTGCAAGCGGTCCAGGGATATTATTTAAGGCTCAAGCAGTGTTAGCACTATATCACTAAATTGCAACCAACTCAATGTAGAGGTGAAGTTATATAAAGCTTATCCTTTATATCTGTCTTGTTCTGGTTCAACAATAATGTCTGTGTCAGTGATGCTATCATATGATTGTGGGAATGAAGTTCATGTGATGTGCTGCTTATATTTGCCTGCTTGGGGCCACATTCCTGCTTATCACAAGTTTACCAGGACATCTGTGACAGATGCTGCTATGGGGCTTGATGAGCAGAGAGGGACAGCATTAATAAACTCAGTGTCCTCCCAGGAACATTCCTGCTGACCTTCTGTGGCTACAGACAAGGTGTCAAAGGGACCAGTTAACAATTTATTTACCCGCAATAGACATTTCAAAACCATGAACAAGACTGTAGTAGACTATAGTCTCATATTCTGTTTTATGTATGCGAACGGATTCTGACAGCTTTGAAATTGAATGAAACATTTAATTTTACCATGAGATAGAAATGTCAATCATATACATTTTAATTTGGCTCCAAGATAAATGTTAGCCTCATAATATAGACAAATCAACTAGGGTATTGCAGCAGAATGTTTGCAGGGAAACATATATGCATTTTTTTAATCATAAAATTAATTTTGCAAAGTTTCTTACCTTATATGAATAAAGCATCTTGTGTGCTGTATTGGCAAGCTTTTATATATGATTATATTTATTAATCATTCATACAATCCACTCCTGTTATATTTACCTTTGTTATTTTACTTAATGTATTGTTTGTTCATTTTCTAAATTGTATTTAGATTTCTACACTGTGAAATCAAATACATAATTCAATTTTTTATACATAGCTTGATGTACCCCAGTCCCACTCTTGGACAGTCTCTGAACTCAGCTCATGCATATAGTCACACAGACAGTTACAAGTATAGATGCATACATACAGCCTGGAATCCACATATATATGGAACCATGCATGTACAGTAGGAACTCATTCACAATGTTGCATACACAAACACAGTTACACAAGGACAAAGACGCACATGCAGGCATACTCATGCAAGGACAGAAACATTGATTAGGCCCTGGGGAGTCAGCACATCTAAACGGACAAGGGCACATGTCAGGGCTCGAGTCCTGCAGGAATGCGTGGGAACGGCGTTCCTGCACTTTTTTCACAGCAGGAACTCCGTTCCCCCTGCAGGCACTCAGGGGGCGACAGAAAATGCCACCCCCAAATGCTCTGTGTTCCCCCTGTCATGGGGGGTGGGCACCTGATGCCCCCCTACCCCCCCCCCCGGCGGACGGCTCTCTCCCAGTGACACTGTGGAGGCTGTAGGGCAATAAGTGTTAATTTATATGTTATTTATGGTATGTATATACATTTGTTTATTTAGATTTGAATTAAAGGAAAAGAATAAAGTTCGGATGAGTCCTACAGTTGTAAGTTTTAATAAATGCTGTGGCCTGTTTCATCCAATATTCGTTGTCTGTCGTTATTGGGGGGATAAGTGGGGTAGTCTTTATACTTTTAGTCGCACCACATTCCCCACTACGTACATACGAGAAAAAACACAAAAACACAGAGACGTGCATAGTCATGCACAGAAATGCATACTCATGCAGAGGCAGTGGAAAACGTATTCATACACTGAAAGATATGACTAAGCACTAATGCAATAACCGAAAGATACCCATGCCTAGACAAGAATATTGATGCAGCTCCAATTATATGTTGTCTACTTTCTTTCTTGCCTTGCATTCCCACCTCTGGCATTAACTCTTCCTTTTCCAATTGTCCACCCACCTTTTGACACCACTGCTACATCATTCACATCCATTCAGATGTAATGCCAGGAGACAACACCATGTGGCCAGCTCATATAAGTTAAAATATACTTCTACCCTCACTACAGTGTGGTGCTACAGATCTGGAGTCCCACCGTGCGGTACCTGTTGCACCTGCTCTAACTCACCTCTGCTGAAGATTTTCATGGGTTAAGGTTAATTTAGATAATATGAACCTGCTATTGGTCTTCTGTTACCAGCATGCTATGTGTGCTAGCAACTGATGCCTTTTCTACACAGATTTAAAGAGACACTAAAGGCACCCAGACCACTTCCTCTTATTGAAGTGGTCTGGGTGCAGTGTTCCTGTCCCCTTAATCCTGCAATGTAAATCATTGCAGTGTCAGAGAAACTGCAATGTTTATATTGAAGGGTTAAGACTGCCTCTAGTGGCTGTCTGGTGCTTCGTGCTGTTTCACAAAGTGTAACCCAGTGAAATTATGCTAAACGTCCTCGCGCTTAGCATGAGGACATCCAACGTTCTTAACTCCCCATAGGAAAGCACTGATTTAATGCTTTCCTATGTGGATGGCCTAATGTGCTTTTTGAGCATGCACATTAGATTTCCCCTCAGCATAGAAAAACCTTTGACTGGACAATTTTTCTGGCTCACGGTGCATGAATATAAAAAATAACGGAGGGCATTGGGAGGATGGAGAGGAGACAAGAAGCATGAATGTCTGCACACTGGCGACAGATGTTTTATATGAACAGAATTGACATTACGCACCTGGCGGTGCATCTTGTCCCCAGCACAATATTTTAAATATCTCTGGATGTGTAGTGTTTCAAGCATTTAATAAAGCAGAAGTGGTGTTTGGAGTAATTGTGACGGAGCTCCCTGTACCTCAGCTGGGTGTCTCCGCCAAGGGTCCGCTTTCTAGCTGGGGAATGTATGGGGAATCTGTTTCGCTCCCAGGGGCTGGACCCCACACAGTCCTGGGAGCTTTAGTCCTTACAAGGACTTACCTCACTGCATTCTCCACCAGCTGCAACAAGCTGGCACAGGGAATAACTCTTTCTCCCCCCAGTAACTGGACAACACACAGTTTGGAGGTATAACTCTGACAATCGTTTATTGATACAGCTTCCTTTTATGTACAGACCCCCACGGGGGTTCTCCATTCAGTTCAGTACACTTCCCTTTGTCCTAGACAGGAGGGGGGATTGGATAGCGATAACCATCTGCTATCTCTGGGAGATACCAACAGGACAACGGTTACATACATTAAAACACATTACATACATTACCGGCGGCCACCCAGGGGAGCAATCATTGATGATTTCCTTTGCAGTTTTAGAATGTTCTAATGAACGTTCTAAATGGGATATCGGGGTGGTCCCCATTCAGGAGACGAACGGGTTTTGTTTGTATGAGCTCTCCCGAACGGTGAACAGACACAATACACGAAATGCAAAACAAATACATGGGCAAAACACAGAATACAAAAGGGAAAAAAAGGGAAACCACACAAATAAGCAGTGGGCATAGTACCTAGTGACAGCGGTCTGCTACACCAATCTTTCTAAGGGACACTCCACTGCTCAAATACAAAATGAATATAAATCACTGTTTAGTAGATATAGCCTCAATGAAAATTTGCATGCATTTAATAATTATGATTTATTTTTATATCTAAACAGATTGCAAAACTGCAGATCTCTTGTCTGCTGTCTTTGCAAACCCTCCTCTTCTAACCCCACCCAGACTTTCTGTAACTGTTCCATCATAGACTTCTCAAACAGCTCAGTGAGAAGGATCTTCAAAGTGATCTAGGCAATTGCTGCCTCTTGCGTTCAGTGCAACTAAGCTAATCAAACCAAGAAGTAACATGACTGCTGATACCTCCGTAAACCATTCCCTTTGTCCCCTCCCACCAATAAATAACACAACACCATATTAGTGGGTAAGGGCAACGGCCACAGCTTTATTTTCCGACAACCAGCAAACAACCACTGTCAGCTGCTGGTTTGACCCAGCAGACACATAACATAACTTTATAACCAGAGCCTCTTCACCCTGTCATTCCTGATCCACCAAATCAGGCTGCGACTCACCAAGCCCATCCGGGCAGTGTCCTTTCATAACTTGCTGGTGCAGGAAAACCCGCCACCGGAGCCTGGACCCTAAACTGGGGAAAGGCTGCATCCCCCTGAAGCCAGCGCTTTTTCAAAAATCGAGTGGAAATCATTATTAAAAATATCCAGCCCGATGGGGTTGAGGTGAACCCAATCATTTCTCATCATGTTACGATTGTTGGCCTCCAGCTCAATATGGCAAATCACCAGGCCCCCTAAACTGTGTACAAAATTCGATATCGTCAAGTTGAGCCACCGATGAGATCGCTCCAGGGCCTCAGCGTTCAGTAAGGATTGCCAACAGGGACGGGGAACCACCTCCAACCAAATTAACACCAAGCTGGGAAACAATGCAAAGCAGTACACCAAATCATGTATACATGGGTGGTTTAAGTCCACGGTACAACACAACCCCAAGTCCTTACACCCTGCATAGATAAGCAGCCAGAAACAAAACACCAGAAGGCTATGCACTCTGGGTAAATTTGATGCCCTTATCATGCGTTATTTTACCCTAACCTAGTCATGAGAGAACTCCAGATTCCTGCCGTACGGTCTTTGCTCTGCATGTCGAGCTGCCCAGTAAATAGTGACCTATAATCCAAAGAAAACGGCCCGTACCTGGAAAAACAGATAAATGGTTATTACACCCCGAGCGCCTACAATAATTGAGGGCGCATATATAAACGAAATCTGTGAGAGCTCCCAAAACTCAAACGCTGAATAGCGGCATCTGATAACAATAACCTGCTAGCCTGAGTAGCCGCACCTATGCAAAAAGAATGTAACCACTATCCTCTACCTCCAGCGAGCGCAACGCTGACTTAAAGACAATCGAAAATTGCTAGTGCGTCAGTACTGACCCATCCTCATTAATAAGAAAGGAACCCTCCCGGAATGGGCAAACCCAAAGGTAGGTGTGGCAGACCTAGCCACTTGGACATTATACAGAGACTATGGCTTTAAGGGTTGCCTGTATGGTTGGGGGGATGTGTATGTTCCTGGGTGTAATGTATGCTGACTGTATAGTGTTGTATTGCCTGCATTGGCTATCTACCGAAGCAGATAGCTGTATGTCATTTCGTTTCACGAACGGCACCTTTGCGGGCCGTTCGTGAACCGAATAAACCACCCTGTAATAGCCCACACATTAAGAGACGTGTGGCGCTTGTTAACCGATTGCAACAATGTTGCAATCGGTAATTAGAGGCTCTCCTAGGTGGCCGTCGTTCGACTACCGACCATGCGGCTGTCGGCCATCTTGGATCCTTTGTTCCTCCAGGGGTGTTTGGTCGTTGAGTGTGTGGTACTAAAAACGGCTACTCGACGGCGCGAACACCGCTGGACTTCCAGGCCGTTCGGGAGTTCCGGGCCGTTCGGTACTTTATTCCCCATATATCAATCGGTCTTTTAAATGCATGTTTTGGTGAATGTGTTTTTCGCACGGCGTTCGGTTGTTTTAGCTGGGATCTGAGCGGTAATCTCACGAATGATGCGCTCAGACCCCAGCTATCTACCGAATGTCCATTCGTGCAAATAGACCTAATATTCGAAAAGTTGTATATTTTAATGTAAATTGCCGGTTCTGCTGCACGGAGGGATAATCCACTTAATGGTACATTCCAGTGGGAGGATCCCTCTCGTGCAGCAGTGCCTGATGGGAGAAAGGCTCTGTACTGTAAGTTCCCCATGTAGTCCACCCCTGGAATACCCCTGGGATAGGACTCAGGAAACCCCTTGCATGAGGAATTGTATAAATTGTGGAGCCTGTGAATAAAGCCTCAGTTGACTCTCAGAACTGTGTTTCGTCCGGTTACTGGGAGATTTGGGATATTGCCTTGCTTTTCAGCCCTTGACTGTGGATTACCTTCTGAACCAGCGGAGATCATGGGATTTATTATTGCTGCTCCGCTACAGTAGGCATGAACCAAAGAAACCGGACACCAAGCACCAGCAGTAGCATCAATCCTAAAAGCTCGACCAGACCCCAACTGATCGGTCTTAGACTTTCTAATCCACAATTCTGAACGCAATATGTTTGGTCACTGGAAACATCTGAGAGAGACATCGCGGATGCACTCCTGGCTCTAGGGGCAACTAACTCGCCAATTTGCAAGGCCGCATAGAAACATAGGGAAAAGGCCACTCTAAAGAGAAGAACTTCAAAGAGGGGAAAACAAACTGATGAAAGAGCCCCACACAGATTTTCAAGTAAGGGGACGGAGAGCGGACGACGGACATCCAAACCCGTTCCCTCCTCCTATTCGCTGACTAAAGAATGACTTCCTTCCATTCCATAAACTGCATTAAGAAAGAAAGGGCTGTCATGTTATGTTCCGCCGAAGCCACTGATGCACAGGCAGAACGCAGGGACGACAGAAAAGCCAGCGTAGCGCACAACCTACGATTGGATGATTATAAATCGAAATCCCCTACCGAACCTGAGATCCACTGTTCCCACACTGACCCATATGCCTGCCAGGAAGATGAGGCCAACAACCCTCTGATTAGTTCTGTTAAGTTCCGAAATCAAGGTTCCATAAGAGGTTTGGACACGTTAGGCCCGTCGCGTCCGCTCTCGGAGCTACTTCCCGAAAACCATCCCACTGCAGATGAGACAGAGAGTCCGCAATAGAATTATTGACCCCTGGAACATGAACTGCACAAAACCATAAGTTATATTCCAAGCATCGCAACACCAGTCGCCGTAACAGAGCAAATACTGGGCGAGACCTTGATAACAGCCGATTTACCACATGTACAAGGCTCATATTGTCTGTTCAGAAGATAACCTGCGTGTTCGCTTAAACAAAACCCCATAGCTTAACTGCCACAATGATGGGAAACAATTCCAAGAAGGTTAAGTTGTGGAGCATGTCTTCAGCAGTCCAAGTCGAAACCGATAGATCCTGCGTGAACAGTGGGATGAATCCAGGGTAGAATTTGATACAGATTCGGTACACCAATAGGTAAGCCTATTATAGCCTGGCAGAAATTCGCTCCACACATGAACCAGTAACAAACGGAACGCAGGTTGGATATAGGATTTTGCTATCAGGGCCCCTTGCCCTGTGTCGCGAACCAACTCCAATGCCAATCTAAGGACGCATATGGAACCTGAAAGTCATTCTTTGATATGCCATCATTAACCGACGAACCAACGGAAAGGAAAGGTGCTGAATTAACCTATAAGCGTCCGGTTCTTTTTTTAGGGACCAAACCCAGAGGGCATACCCGCAAGTTGTGAAATGGCGGGTGGGAAAAAGGGCCAGCCATACGACTTAAGCTCATTTCCTTCCTCAACTTATCTGCTAAGACAGCTTTCTTTCCTTGAACTAGCAATAAATTCGGAGCAAACGACGCCGCTGAAGACGCTTGAATTGGGATAGTAAAACCTTTTGAGAAACCTTCCCAAAGAATTTCTGCTTTTTAGCGTTTAGGATACCATACGAGCCATGGATAGAGCCTTTCCACCTTCACCGGGGTCCTCATTCCTAGGAATGTCATCCTTGAATGCTGATCTAGGCAAACGTATTCTCTGTTTAAAACAGAGCACTGCTGGGTGAGCTCCTCCACAATAGGAGCATTCATGTTTGAGCCAGCAGCTACTGTATCATCTGCATTGGCTTTCGTTGCAGAGCCTTTTTTGTGTCCCGCCAATCCTCCATCAGGAGCGCCGGCTGGTGCTGGAAATGTTGTCGGGTGGCATGGCATCAATAAAAGCCATAAATTGCTGTATACTGAAATCTACATTAGACCAAACCGCCATTTTTTGTCTAAATTGCTGGTCATATTTGAACCAATTCTAAGTATGCAAACAAGTAAGGGGCCTGGGAACTTACTTGATAGGATCCTAGCAAAATTAGCAAAACCAGTTACCAAAGGTCAGAGGAAGCTGCTTACCTTTTTTCACCCTCTGATGGATCAACATGACGCGGTCTGTCCACTGTTTCCTCATCTAGAGGTACAAAAGATAAGAGGCCTACAAACTCACCCTTCAACATTTTTTCCTTAATCTCCGTAGGAACATGTAGACCCAATAGGGCCACTACACAAACTGGGCCAAGTGAGGGAACATTCACGGTTGCCTCCGCACCCATAGGAATGGAACTTTCACCCTGAGCAGCAAAAGAATTGCGGCTACCTCTATGCGCTGCACCAGGAGTTAATTTATCTAAGACTGCCCTAAATAGCCCTATGACTTCAACTTGCTGTACATTAGACCCTGCCTGTAACTGCGCAGATTGCTATTCGCAAGCGCAATTATACTCAGTCGTCTGAAGCAGAGAGTCCGGTCCGTCCACTCTCTGAGCTACCGAATTGAAAGGAACACTCTGCTCTCCCAGCCGACTTGCACTTGCAGCAGACATTCGGCGGGTCCCTTCATCTGAATCATGATGTCTATAAGGATTAAACTGTCGATCCGCTCCCGAATCCTGATGTCTATGCAAATCGAACAGTTGAAGATCTCCCGAATTGCCTCTCTGTTTGGCCCCCGAACGTGCCATCTCATGCAAAGCAATGAAATAATTACAACATCATCCAACTCCCAAGCACCATCCATCCATTTGCGTTCAGCACTTTTATGCTCCGGAACACCATCCCTTCGCATGCGTTTGGCGTTGTCAAACCCCCAAACACCATGCGTACTTGATCGTTCGGTACTCACAGGAAAAAAACACCAACAGGATTCCTCGGCTGTGCTACAGTGGACCGGTGAGTTCTCCCAGAATTCCAGGCACCTATTTCCTGTACATTGTAGCAATTTTGTTACCATGGCAACTTCTCCGGCTAGCAGTCATGTTCCCTCCTCCTTAGGCAGTCCGGGGGTAGGCCTGGACCGATTGTCTTCTTCAAAACCAGCATTATTTATAAAAGTGTGAATTTCTATTGATATATTCACTTTTTGCAAAAGGAAAAAGCACACAAAGCTTTTCAGCCAGGTAAGTAAAATAAAAGATGGAAAATTGTGGTACAATCAAATTTAAATGGTAAATTGGTTTAAGAGTGCCAGGATTAATAAGAACTTATACATATTTATTTTTTGGTACAAGCAACAGCCTGTGGCTTTTGATCAGAAAATCAATATCTCAAAAATCATGTTTTAAACAGCAAATAATAGTTAAGACAAATAAAACCACTAACATGCACTTAGAGTGCTCAGTCTATTAATAACCAGAGCATAATTTTAAATATTCCAGTATTCTTTCTTTTTTGTAGCAGAGTCAATTTTACAGTAAAAGCAGGTCTGAAATGATATATAAAACAAGGTATTACTATTTTATTCCTGTTTTTCATGTGAATATGGCATCCATCACAGAAAAGTTAATTGAAGGGTAACTTAGAATTATGTATACATGTATACACTGATCAGCCACAACATCAGCCAAAACCACTGACAGGTGAATTGAATAACACTGATTATATCGTTACAATGGCACCTGTCAACTGTTGGGATATATTAGGCAGCAAGTGAACAGTCAGTTCTTGAATTTCATGTGTTGGAAGCAGGAAAAATGGGCAAGCAAAAAGTGAGTTTGACAAGGGACAAACAGTAATGGCTAGGGAACTGGGTATGAACATCTCTAAAACGGCAAGTCTTGTAGCATTCCTGGTAAGCAGTGGTTAGTACCTACCAAAAATGGTGCAAGGAAGGACAACTGGTGAATCTACATCATGTTCTATATGAAGCCTGGTCACATCTAAGGACCTGTAACACGTTTATTTACTCTGTGTACTGGGGTATATATCTGTGACATTACAACAGGGCCATGAACCCTGCAGGTATTACATCTCAGTATGCTAGTTATGATGCATGTGTAGCGCTTACTCATCTCCTTCAAGCCTCACAGCCCTCCTCGTCCTGCACGACCTGACCACTACACACGGCCGCGTGGCATGGCACCTAGAAAGAAATATCATACTTATCCTTCAGGTGCTGGCAAATCGCTCCTCTGTGTTCACCAGCGTTCAGCCATTATTCAGACCTTCGGTGCTGCCTGCTTTGAGGGCGTGATCTTAAATAAAGTTTGGGCGTGACGTCATGCCTGCTCTTAAACTGACCATGTCATCATTGCGACCCTAATCTGTGTTTGACCTCAGCTTCGTATTTCACTTGTGATTTCTGGTATCCTGACCCAGCTTCGTATTTGACTTGTGATTTTATGGTATCCTGACCCAGCTTTGTATTTGACTTTTGATTTCTTGTATCCTGACCAGGTTTTGTATTTGACTTGTGATTTTCTGATATCCTTACCCGACTTTGTATATACTCTGTGTATTTCTGTATTCCTGTGCATTTCTGTATTTACCTTATCCTGACCTTGCTTCTGGCTATATTAACACGTTAAGTCCGGACACTCTAAGGCTAGGTAATATGTCTTTCAGATCCACCTTTTGTGGGTTTCCACTCTTCCTGCATATTGGGGTATGAATCCTGTTACAGTATGTTTGGATGAACTGGACCATTGTATGGACCAGTTTGCCCAGGCTTTACAAACCGTGTTGCCCCATACTGCCTGTTTGTAAACCGAGACACAAACCACTCCAGCAGTTCCCAGTCCCTCTGCTAGATTGGAATCAAACAACGCCTGTGGTTCTTCTCTAAACATGACAATGCCTCCTACATTTAAAACAAAGGAATTGTTCCATAGATGATTATGCCCTGGAGTTCTGTACCTTAGCATCAGAAGTACAATGAAACAATCATGCTTTTATTGAAATGTTAATTAACAGATTGAATCTTCAAAGTGAAAATAGGGATTTACCAATCAAACTTGAGGATTTAATAATTTACCTGTTACACATTGATGAGAGACTCGGGTATAGACACAATGTGAAAGAAAGAACCAGAAAGACATCACTGAGACTGGCACCTGTATTTCAGGTTATTGTGGCAGTTTCTACTCCCGAACCTATGAAAAGTTGTATAGTAGAAGGACTTTGCCTATATTACGGAAAGAAAGGTCGCCTCCGTATATAGTGCCCCGTAACGCCAGAAACCTTTCAAACCTAAGGTCCTAGAATGTCCTCTAAAACATACAAACAAAATCTAAGCCTTCTACTATATGTTATGTTACAGTGTGAAGGGAGATTGGTAGATAATACTGCTTTATTAGATTCATGGGTAGCAAAAAGCTTTTTAGACATTGGCATTGCTAAAATGTAGGAACTTCCTCTCAATAAAAAATCTACACCCTCGGTCCAAGAGGCCATAGATGGTTGACCACTTCAAAATACCAACTACAACAAAGGATTCTATACCTATGTTCATGACTGTAGAGGCTATGCGTAAGTATATTATGGTACTGCAGCTCATTTTATCGCCTATCATTCCAATGGTTTTGGGGAACACCTGGTTCATGGCCTTGTTCTTGTCACGATACCTGTTTACCTAAAATTAAACCATTGCTGTTGATAAACCTGCCTTCTATGATCCCTCTTTCTACAGAATTTACTATGCAGTACATAGACTTAAAAGAAGTCTTTGATAAAAAAAAAAAATGGAGGCCGACAAGTTCCCTCCTCATCGTGCAAACAATTTTTCCATCAAATTGCTCCAAGGGGCTCTGTATATCCCCTCTCTGTTAAGGAGAATACTGTCATGGAGGCATATATCAAAGAAGCTCTAAAAAAAAAAGGCTTTATTAGACGTTCCTCATATCCTGCAAATGCAGGTTTCTTTTTTGTTTCATAAAAGGAAGGTGATCTGAGACCTTGCATTGCGTATAGTCACTATTTATTATACTTACCCAATTCCCTTGGACTTTTTGACAGACTCAAGTGGCCACAAATCTTTACCAAATTGGATTTAAGGGATGCCTATAATTTGGTGCAGATTAAGGAGGGAGATTAGTGGAAGACGACTTTCAACATCAGATGTAACCATTTTTAGTATAGTGTGATACCCTTTGGACTCCGTAATGCCCCAGCCATCTTCCAGGACCTAATTAATGACATGCTGAGAGATTTTATACGTGATTTTTTTTATTGTCTATCCAGACAATATTCTCATTCATTGCCCTAATTTTGATCACGTCAGAAAAGTTTTAAAGAAACTTTTCGAGAATGTTTTTTTTTGTAAACTTGAAAAATGTATTTTCAATAAAGACCAGCTACAATTATATGTAATATCAGGGTTAGTTTTTAAATCCACCCAATAAAGTTAAAATGGATTCTTGAGTGGCCGTTACCTAAAGGTTTTAAAGCCATTCAGAGTTTATAGGTTTATTTTACTACTATAGATTGTTTATTAGGGGATTTTCTCATCGTGACCCTTTACTTCCTTTTCTTGTTGAGGTTGACACATAAGAAACAGGAGTTAGTGCTGTTCTATCCCAATGCAAGGCTGAAACTACCAGACACAGAAAGATTCTTATGGTACGTAAGAATAGTGAGAGGTATTGATGACCCCTCTAGCAAGTGTCTAAATTCTTTTAATGGAAATATGCCAGCAAGGATGCTGAGGATTCTGCAATATAATTCAATAACTGTCAATCTAGAAGTCTAAATACTTTCTGGTGAGGCCAAGAGATACATAAAGGGACATCTCGGACCCCTAAACTACTTTAGCTTGTTGAACTGCCTTATGTGTGAAGAGTGGGTCCTTTTTTTTCATTTTACAAAAAGTGCAGATTACAATAAAAATTTACACTTTTGTAAATTAACCTGGTTACACCCCCGTTGCTTTCAGTCAGACAACAGGTGTCGTTACTTCCTGCTTGGTTAGCTTAGTGGAGTTAAACTCAAGAGGCAGAAATTGCCCAGAGTACCTGCCTTGCAAAGACTTCTCATTGAGCTACATTGGGAAATCTGTTATTAGACAACCACAGAAAGTCTCTGAAGGGATTGCAAAGGCTTTAGATGAGAACTACAGCTTTGCAAGCTGTTTTTAGATATAACCTTAATGGAAAAAAAGGAATATTTGGGTACATGCATGTTTTAATTTGCGTTTTGTCTACTAAACAGGGACTTAAAAACAAACTAACCAGGGGCGGAGTGTCCGGAAGCATCCCAAGTGAGCTCCAGGCCAGTCAGAGAATTAAACCCAAATACTTACCTTTCCAGCATGGAAACTGATCGCCAAGAGCGCAGAATCATTCCCTCTAACAATAGGGTGGGAAAATAAGAAATACAATGCGGATAAAATCCCAACAACCGCTGATATCGGCGAAATGCTGCGGAAGCCGCAGGAAGCTGTGAATCCTGCCATGGCTCCTATCACAGATGGGCTGTCCTATTTATCCAGCGAAGCGTCCCTTCCAGACATGGAGGAGCTGGACATTAGAGCTAGAAGATAGAGAGCTAACTTGCCTGTAAAGCAAACTGAGGGCTCACCTGTGACAGAAGGTGCTCTGAAAGCTTTACTGAACGACCTCCACTGCAACATGTGTGCCTTAGGCAACATGCAAACCCAACATTGTGTTATTGTATCCCCCTGTGTAGGTATGTTTACACATTGTTCAAGGCTCTAGAAAAGAATAACATGAATCAATAAGCTTTTGAACAAAATGTGGCATATAAAATTCTGGTTCTTGCTTTCAAATCTCTACATAATGCTCCCACCTATCTATCCTCCCTTATACACAAGTATGTCCCGTCTAGGCCCTTACGATCTGCTGAAGACTTACGTCTATCTTCTGTCCGTACTCCCACCTCTGATGCTCGCTTTCAAGATTTCTCGAGGGCTGCACCGTTCCTGTGGAACTCGCTTCCCTCCTCCGTTAGATGCTCACCCAGTCTCCACTCCTTCAAAAAATCGTTAAAAACCCACTTCTTCATAAAAGCATATCAATTAAACAGTTAATAGCTCCTGACTGACTCCTCTTCTGCAACTGTCACTAGTCTAATACTATCCTTACCCTTTTGTGTCATTTTACCCCACTCCCTCTAGCATGTAAGCTCATTGAGCAGGGCCCTCAACCCCTCTGTTCCTATGTGTCCAACTTGTCTGGTTACAACTACATGTCTGTTCGTCCACCCATTGTAAAGCGCTGTGGAATTTGTCGGCGCTTTATAAATATCATAATAATAATAATAATAACAGCACAGCACAAATGTTTGTTAAAAAAAATAATAAAAATTCTTGAATAATAGAGACACATTATCACCACTTTTTTTGCATCATCATAATTGCACTAGACGAAAGGGGAATATGTTGACACACATATAATTGTCTTAATCTGCCCTGCATTGATAAACCTTTAACAAAGAAAGAATATTGATTTACACTGAAAAACTAAACTGTAATTTTTCTACCTGACAGTGCAGTTGAAGGCACTAACACTAATGTGATACCCCATTGAAAAAAATCTCTATATTGTAGAATACAAAAAGAGAGCTAAACAAATAGAAAATTAAAAAAGAAATAAAAACACATTAAAGGAAGACTACAGAGTGGATTTACCACCTATGTTTATACATTAAGTGCATAATACATTAAAATATATGTGCTTAAAATACATAATTTATCATTTTTAAACACCATAATTACAAGTAAAACAGAATATGGTGTAGTATTTTTGATGCTGGTGATTATAGATAAAAGAAATGAAATGCACTTATAATCTTCTGGAGCTTGAAATCAGCTCCATAATATGTGCTTGGATGGTACAATCCCTATGTCAGGCCTTATCCTTTTCGGCTCCGTTCCGGCATTTCCGGTATGCGGAACCGGCTCCGCCCCCTTTCTGACGCGGCTCTCTCACGCTTTATAATGAGACCGCGCCAGATTCAAAGGGCTTGGTGATTTCTGGATGCTACTTCCGCATTCAACGCCGGCTAAACTTTTCTTCGTTCCCAACGTGTACCAAACCTTGGACTGTTCTAACGGACTTCTGCCTTCTCATTTCCCTCTGACCACGGACCGTGTATTGGATTTACCTGATCACTACTTGTTTGCTGGAAACCGGACTGTTTCATGTTAAACATCCTTCGGACTCAATCTATTCTGTTTCATGGAGGACAACTCCCGTCAATCTTAAGTATACAATTTACTTCTATCTCTGATAGTTTACTTTGCTAATGAACTGTTACCTGCTTGCTATAACCTACATTTACTAAATATTATTGCAATCATTAAAGCCTTATCTTTACCGCTAACTGCCTGCATCCACCACCCTGCTTTAAAGCTACAGTAACCTTATTGATTTAAAGGATTTCTCTCTCTTTCTGCCATTATAATTAAGGAGTTTTACAAGCTGCAGTTGAGTTCCAAATTGAAACCTCTTGTGACATAACAGAATCACCAAGCCTTAACATGGAACCAGCAGATGTGAATTCCCAAATTACCTCTTTAACCCATAGAGTAGACATGCTCACTCAAGGCATGCAGGATTTGCAAATTGCTAATGAGAGACTTCTCTCTTATATTAGAGAAATGCAAAACAAGGTTACTCATTCTTCAAGTGACCCTGCTGTCTGCAACCCGGAAATTTTTTTTGGAGATCGTTCCAAATATAGAGAATTTCTGAATTCTTGTAAATTATTATTTATGCTTAAAACCAGGTCATACCCCACCGACAGAATTAAGGTCTGTTCAATAATATCCTACCTAAGGGGAGAACCTATGTCCTGGGCACATTCCTTTCTGGAAAATGAGGATCCCATACTGGATTCATTAGATGATTTTATTGAGAAAATGTCACTTCTCTATCAGGACCCACATAAACAAGCTACTGTTGATCTTACTATTAGATCTCTACAACAAAGAAATCGACCTGTAGAAGATTACATCAAACGATGGCCTTTGGAAACCCAATGGAATGATATCGCTCTGTGCAATCAGTTCCGTTTAGGATTATCTCAACCAGTTAAAGATGAATTATCTAGAACCACTCTCCCTCCAACTCTTGATACACTAATTCAACTCTCTATCAGTATAGACAGAAGAATCAGAGAACGTAAAGCAGAGAAAGCACTCACTAATTCACTTTGGGAAAAACCCAGTCCTCCTATGCGAATTCAGAGTAAACCAATTGAACCTATGAAAATCGGGTTTATTAGGGGTCCCTTGTCTACTGAAGAAAAAACAAGAAGGAGAGAATTAAATCTCTGCATGTTTTGTGCTTCTAATGAACATCTTTTACAAGAATGTCATCTATTAAAACGCTCTAAGGGAGGTAAGGCTAGAATTAATACTTCAATATTAAAAACCCTTCCCTCTTCCTCCTCTCATCAGTTTGCTATATCTCTAATTTTACAGTAGGACAAAGAAAGAATCAAGACTGAGGCCATTATAGATTCAGGAGCTACGGGGGTGTTCCTAGATTCTTCCTTTGTGAAAACAATCAAATTCCTTGTGTGCAAAAAGCATCTTTTGTCACCATCCGAGTTATTGATGGTTCTTTAATACCCTCTGGTCCCATAAAATATGAAACTATTCCTATTTTGACAATTATCAATCATAAACATTCAGAATTTTGATATTGTAAAATCCCCTCTTTTTCCAATCATCTTGGGTATCAACTGGTTACACACTCATGATCCCCTCATCCGCTGGGCTCCCTTCTCTCTCTCCTTTCAGTCAGATTATTGTAAGGACAATGGTCTTCCACATATTCCTATACTTCAATTAAGTCAAGAAAATGTAATACCTGAACAATATTCGGACTTCTCTGATGTTTTTAGTAAAAAAAAGAAGCTGAATCTCTTGTTCCTCATAGGATTTATGATTGTCCTATTGACCTAATTACTGGTGCTCCCATCCACTATGGTCACATATACCCTCTTTCTGAGAGAGAATTAGAAACCCTTAAGGAGTACCTTGAAGAAAACCTCCGTAAAGGATTCATACGTCCTTCTACTTCTCCTGCTGCCTCCGGGATCTTCTTCGTAAGGAATAGAGATCAAACTATACGTCCCATAATTGACTACCATGCATTGAATAAAATAACAGTTAAAAACCGTTACCCTCTACCTTTGATTCCTGCACTTATTGAAAGATTAAGAACGGCAACTATCTTCACCAAACTTGACCTCAAAGGGGCTTACAACCTAATTAGGATAAAAGAAGATGATGAATGGAAAACGGCTTTCCGTACTAGATATGGCCTCTTTGAATCTCTTGTCATACCATTCGGACTCTGTAATGCTCCTGCTACTTTCCAACACTTCATTAATGATATTTTCAGAGACCTCTTAGACACTTGTGTCATTATTTATCTAGATGATATATTAATTTATTCTGATAACCTTTAAGATCATAGGAAGCATGTACGCTGCGTACTATCCCGATTAAGGATTCACAAAGATGACGTCATCTTCCGGCTCCCAGCCTCACTCTGCGGCGCGCGAGGGAGCTGAGCGGACAGCTCAGAGGAAGAGCTCCCTCGCCGCCCGCCTGCCCGGCCGGTCAGTTAGCCGCAAGGCTAACTAGGCATTTGCCCTGGGCATTTGGGGGGGCGGCGTTTTTTTGCCGCCCCCGAAAAACGCCGACCAAGGCAAATGCCTTGTTTGCCTCGCGGCTAAAACTCCCCTGTGTGCATGACACCTCAACTTTTTTCTAAATTTGAAGACAGGGACATCTGTAATTTTTTGCATTAGGTTCAGACAATACAGCTTTCTAACACTGACTTCTTTTGGTATATTCAGCCCCTCAGTCTGGCCAGTACACCAGCAGTGCTTGATGGGGACACCAGCAGCTGCTGATGGGGACACCCAAAGCTGAAACCATTATCGATGCAAATTTCCTCCCTATTAGATCCCTGGGTCTTTGTGTTATCAAAGCCTATTGACTCTTTCACAAGAACAGAGAATACGCTGTCTTTGAGGGTATGCTTAACCTCATGAAGGGCTATTGTTGGCCTTTGGGAGTATGGTAAAATTCCTGGGCTTATTTTGAGTCTTCAGAAAATTGAGAAAGTGGTGAAAATTAGATCATGTTAGAGTTAGAACCATATGCGAGTTACAACCATAACTAGAGTATTATTTTACTCTTCCTAAACTGGCTTTGACCCTTAAGTACTGCTGTTACACGCTCTTCCTCTTTTCAATTTTTTTTCATCTTCTTCCCTTTTACATCTTTGAATACCTGATACCTTTCTTTATGTCTTGGTTTACTTATGTATTCCTTGTGAAAAGTTATTAACCTTCCCCTTCCCTTCTCCCCATTCTCACTATTCCTTTCCCGTTTCCATAGCAGCTTCTGCTTTCTGTGGTTGTCAGGTGACAGTTCTTACTATTACCTATCAAACAATGATTGTGCACTAACCTATCTCCCCTACTTCTCACATTCTACTAGGGCTGTACATCCCTGATTGCCTCTTTGTCTCTTCCCCTTCCATATTAATGACTCAGTTTACTTGTTTATACTTGATGTGTTTTATATCTAGGCTCTTTGAGGAGGTACTGCCTACCGTGAATTTGGTAAGCTATGTCATATTGTTTCCTTTTTCTTTTGTTATCTTTGAATATCTGTATAAACATACTACTCGCTCACTACACTCTGCTGTGGTTTCTGTGTACCTATGAGTGTGTTATTGAGTTACTTGTGATTCTTTGGTTATTGATTCAGCTTGTATTTCATTGTGGTTTCTGCTATCCCTGACCTTGGCAAGTTAGCCAATTTTATTGACCTTCTGCGTTCTGCACTCCCAGACCTCAGCTTCTTCTTGATACTCCTTTACCTGTTCACAGGTCTGTTTCACTTCACTATAAACCCTGCTACTCTAAGGCCAAGTAACATGATTCTGTCCATTTTTTTTTTAATTTATACTTAAGTTGTGTGTGTTGATGTTATCTATAATTGTAGATTATGCTAGCTTTAGTGTACCTATAATCTTAATTTTATTAATGACAGGAGGCAAATATTTGCTTAAGTTTCTCTTTACTAGAACTCCACAGCAGCAAAACACCAGAGAGTAAACAACCAATCAGAAAACAGTAAGGAGACTATATAAGTCCCTTCCCAACATTCTATTTCCTCTTTCAAGCTGCGACAACAAAACACAGTCGAGGAAAAACAAACATAACGTAACAATAAAGTCCATCTCTTGATAGAAACAACAACTCTCCTAGGAAACTTCAACCGAGTCAAAACTTGGATGTGAGTCCATCCTGGGACCTTTACACTGAAACGAGATAAACAGAATCGAAAATCGTGATTAGACAATGAAAAATATGTAAAAAAGCATGCAGCCACCCAGAGCAAAATTATAGTGAACACCACCAAGTGAACAGATCTCGTGCCCGGCAGAAAAGAAAAACATAACGAATTAAATAACCACAATCAACACTGACCAGAAACATAATTCTTTATTAATATAAAACCTGCCAGATAAAACAACCCACAAGGGTCGGGAAAAACAAAGGGTGGGAAATATTCGCCTCCTGTCATTAATAAAATGAAGATTATAGGTACACTAAAGCTAGCATAATCTACAATTTTATAACATGACAGGAGGCTTCATATGTGCAGTTTCAACACTCAGCCAGTAGGGCAAAAGCTGCATGTTCTGTAGGCCTGAAATAAAACTGTCAAAATGTGTCTTCTCGAGACCAGTCAGCTGAACGTAGAATATCGGCCAGGGAAGCACATGCTACCAGGGCTCCTGATGCCGCCGCGCCCCTTACCGAATGAGCGCCAAAAGCGGAGTCCATGCCGGCCAACAACAAGAGCCATCTGATCCAACGAGCCAGGGTAATGGTAGACACTGGTTTATGTGGTCGTACGTAAGATATCAACAGCTGTCTTGATAGGGAACTTCGAAGTGGGGTAGTAACAGCCACATAACGAGACAGCGCAGAAACCACACAGAGCTTCGGAGCCTTTCGAAAAAAGGGGTAGAAAATGGCAGAGGAGTCGGATTTGGTACGTCTCAACACCGCAAAGGTCACCCCATCCGGAGAAAAGGAGAATGCGTTAACATCAAAAGCCCGAACGTCAGAGACCCGACGAAACGATACCAGGCATAAGAGAAGTGTGAACTTGGCCGATAACTGTCGTAGGGAAAGGTCCTGATTCTCCGGCCACACCTGAATGAAATCCAAAACTCGGTGCACATCCCAGAGCGATGTATACTTAGGAGCCGGTGGACGTGACAGTCTGATTCCTCGCAATAGTCTACAAACCAAAGGATCTTGACCAATGGGTGTCCCCTGAAGAGGAACATGAGTCGCTGAAATGGCCAATCTGGCAACGTTAACCGAGCGATATGACCTCCCTTGGTCGAAGAGGTAGGAAAGGAAATTCAGTACACTGGATACAGGTGCTGTAAAGGGATAAATACTCCGTTCCATGCACCAACGACACCATATGTTCCATGCGGACAGATAACATCTCCTCGTTCCCGGGGCCCGTGAGTCCCAGAGGAGGCTTCTAGCCGTTCCTGATAGCTCATCGACATTCCAGGTACCCCTGAAAGAGTCCAAGCAACCAAGTGAAGATGGCCCTCCAGCACGAGGGGGAGATGGTTGCCCCGAGAATCCTACAGGAGAAATTGCGGAGATGGGAGAAGGAGCGGGTCTCGATATGACAGCTCTAGCAGTTCTGGGAACCAAGCCTGGCCTTGCCAAAGAGGTGTCAGTAACACCAACGATGTCTGTTGACGTTGTACTTGGAGAAGGATCCTGGAGATCATAGTGAACGGTGGATATGCATAGGCTCCCTGTGCCGGCCAGTCCTGAAGAAAGGTATCCACTGCCGCGCACATCGGGTCCGGGAGCCAGCTGAAGTAATTTGAGATCTGGAAGTTCGTCCTGGAAGCAAACAGATCCACTGTGAATGGGCCCCTCCGTCGCACCACTTCGAGAAATACTGGTCAATGGAGACGCCAATCGCTGGCATCCCTCCAGTGCCTGGAAAACCAGTCTGCCGTCAGGTTCGACACACCTGGAAGATATTCCGCCTGTAGAGTGATATTGCGTTGAAGGCAGAAATTGTAAATCTCCTTCGTCACTTCTGTCAGTGCCCGTGAGTGTGCTCCTCCCAGGCGGTTGATATACTGTACTGCTGACACGTTGTCCATTCTCAGCAGGATGCAGCAATCCGACAGATGGCCCGCCAGGCTCCGTATTGCGAACGAGCCCGCAATCATTTCCAGACAGTTGATATGGTAACCTGTTTCTGTTGCTCGACCAGGGACCAGGCAGTTGCGCAGGTCACTCCCCAGCCCCATAGGCTTGCATCCAATTCCAGGACAAAGTCCGGGGTCGGCCCGAAAATCGCCTTGCCGTTCCAGGCTGACATATGTAACAGCCACCAACGATGTTCGGTCTTGACTTCCTGTGTGATGGTTATCAGTTGGTCGTATGAGGGTTTCCTGCAGAGGAAACGTGCCTTCAGGCGTTGCATGGCCCTGTAGTGAAGGGTACCTGGGTAAATGGCTTGGATCAAAGCGGACAATAGGCCTACGACACGTGCCAGGACCCTGAGCGGGATCGTCTCCTAATGGAGAATCCGTCGGATCTCTTTCCGAATTGCTGAGATTTTTGCTTGGGGAAGACGTAGGATGCACTGAGTCGCATCTATCTCGAACCCCAAAAATTAAACCACTTGCGTCGGTGTGAGGGCCGACTTCTCTTTGTTGACCACAAACCCCAGGGATTCGAACAAGGAGACCGCGAAGTGAGTCTGAGATTTTAGTCTGGAGGAGTCCTTGCAGAAGAGAAGCAAATCGTCCAGGTAAATCAGGCACCGAATGCCCCTGGAGTGCAGGCATGCTGGTTTCAGCAGTTTGGTGAAACACCAAGGTGCCAAGCTGAGGCCGAAGGGTAGGCATGTGGATTGGCATGGCCTCCCTTTCCAGATGAAACATAAGAATCGTTGGCAATCGATTCCACCAGTACGGAGAGGTATGCGTCCTTCAGGTCTAGACGAGTGAACCAATCTCCTGGGTGAAGTAAGTCTCTTAAAAGATGGATGCCCTTCATCTTCAAGTGTTGGTAGGAAACGAAGGCGTTTAGGTTCCTCAGATTTATGACCGGGCGGAAATCTCCTGTCTTTTTCCTGAATAGAAAAATTGAGCTAAAGAAGCCCCCGTCGTCCGGCGCACACTGAACTGCCCCTTTGTCGAACAGGGCCCGTATTTCGGCGTCTATCAGGACTTGCAGTGCCCTTGACGATACTGGAGCCGAGGGAGCCACCTCCTGGATTGGGGGCGAATGGAAGTCTATAACGTAACCTCGGACAGTTTGGAGTATCCAAGCATCTGAAGAGATGTCCCACCACCTGTCGAGACAAAAATGTAGCCTGCCGACATGTAACAGACTGGGGAAAACATGGGTGTAACTTGTCTCACCTGCGGGCATTCTGTCTCTACCGCGTGTCCGGTTCCCTCTGCCACGGTACGACTTCTGGGAGTTGAAGGATCCAGAGTGGTAGCTGGGGAAGAAGGATGGTGGTCTGGATCCTCGGTGGCTTGATGGCCAGAAACGGCTGGAGGCACGACCCCGCTGCCTTCCAGCCCTGCCAAAAACATGAGACGTGTTAGTGCGGAACACCCTCCTCATCGAAGATTGGGCCTTATTCAAGGTGGCATAGAGGTTGACGTGCCTTTGGAGCTCCTTGATGAAGGGTTCTCCAAAAAGTAGCCCTTTGGCTAACGGTCCCACTTCCTTGGAACCCAACTCCGATAATTTGGCGTCCATGCGCATGAGGACCGCCTTTCTCCGCTGCGTGCACAAAGCTACGTTAGAGTTGCCCAGCAGGCAAATGGAGCGTAATGCCCAATCTCTTACGGCTGCAGCATCCAGGGGGGAGCCCTGGGAAACAGCCTCGTCCGCCAAGGTAAGGATTCGTGTCAGCGGCCCTAAGATGTCAAGCACCTTATCTTGTGCCAGGCGGAGATTGCGTTTGATCCCCTTCTTGGGATCGCGCCCGGTACGGGTCAAATAGGTGGAGACCATCATGTTGAACTCGGGCGTCATAGCGACCTTGTCCGGCAATGTGGGTCTAGGGCACTCAGCCCTGAGCCTCTTCCGCACTGCCCAATCGAGAGGTCTGCGAACCCAATAATGCACGAACTGGGCCAGGTAGTCGGGTAGGGACCACTTAGGAGACCTGGGGTGCCGGATGGTGCGTGGGTCAAATAAAGGTTCGCCTGATGAGTCCAGGAAGACGTCCTCCCCAAGGGAGGGGTGTAGTTGTAGCGAGGTATCTTCATCAGCGTCCTGCCGGTATGCCAATTCCTCCGGATCTTCCTTGCCCCAACCTCCTTCATCCTCTGAGGGGGATTGATCTGCCCGCCATTCATCCAGTACGGACATGGGTGCGGGCAGGGTGAACTCTTCCTCCTCTTCAGGGAGGTATCGGGAGTGTGTTGGAGGAGAAGCGGCCGCCCGCTTAGGCCTTTTTTCAGGAGCCTTACCTTTCGGGAAACTCGGCTCCGGGCCTTCACCCTTCCAGTAGCGTTTGGGGGGGCGTGTCTGTTCTCTGCCCGGAGAGTCGGGATCGGATTCTATCAGCACGCGTTGAGTCTCCGATACATCCCTATCTTGGGACGGTCTAGGCAGTGCGCACGAGAACGCTTTCTCCACCTAAGCGGCAATGGCCGCGTTGATCATAGCCTGTAGGCTCTCTTGGGTAGGAGCGTCCATCCTGACCTTATTGAGACCCTGGGGGTAGAAATGATACGTGTCACCCGGTTATACGGGAGTAATGTATAGATGACCACAGTAGAAACCCCTGTATAATATACTAGGCCAGCGACCGTAAGGGTTCTAGGCATGAGTAAGTGCCGGCATAGGAAAGGCACTGTCAGGGTAGGTCAGATGGAGGACACAGGCAGCATAGGCCAAATATATATGGGCACAGTTGAAGCCCGTCAATCTTCTGGGCACAGACAAAGCAGGCCAGTCATAGGGGCACAGACAAAGCAGGCCAATCTTATGGGCACAGACAAAGCAGGCAAGTCATAGGGGCACAGACGAAGCAGGCCAATCTTATGGGCACAGACAAAGCAGGCCAGTCATAGGGGCACAGACAAAGCAGGCCAATCTTATGGGCACAGACACAACAGACCAGTCATAAAGGCACAGACAAAACAGGCCAGGCATAGGGGCACAGACAAGGCAGGCCAGACACTCTGTGAGTGTAAGGGTCACTTATAGTAGGTAACCAGTGTAGAAGGGGTTAATGAAAGCATGTATACAGTGAGAAAAAATCCCTTCTATATGTGCAACCCAGCAAGGTCTGAAACTGTGGTAACCCCTTACCCAGTAGGGGACAGAAGGCACAGAAAATGTATACCCACAGTATGGGACTAAGTAATAAAGATAAATAATAGATCTGAGCTAAGGTCAAAAGTATGCCCCTGGTGGGATAGAACTCCTGTCCCACCCACAGAGATAATGGACCCCTATAGGAGCTCACCAACACTGGGGGGGTTCCCAGACCACGGACTAAACGGCTGGGGAACCCCCTGGAAGATGCCAAAAATATGTATAAGAACAGGTGGGGGAGGGAGCGTGAGAGTAGTGCTCCCTCCTCCACCTGGCGGACATACGCAGTCCGCAGAAGCACAGCCGCGACCGGCGGCCCCGTTGGGAAAGCTCCGGTCGGCAGTACAGTGCTCGCAGGCGAGCACCCCGCGACCGGGGGCAGAAAAAAATTAGATGGGACCGCTGGAGACATACTCCACGGTCCTGAGGGTCGGGAGGGTCGGGGGAGGTGGCAAACGACCAGCCCCACGAGGCCCCCGAGCCCAGAGTGAAATCCCCGCAGGGGGAAAGAAACAGGGAAATAAGAGAGGGGACAGGGAGGGGGGATAAAGCTCCAAGGGAGGGCGAAAAAACACACAAACCCCTACAAAAGGGATAGCCAAGAGTCCCTGCCAGAAAACAGTCCCCAGACCAAAATTATATATAATAATAAATGACAACACAGCATATAAATAGAAAAATCCCAAAAGCCACCCACTAATAATAACAGGAGGCAGTAGTACTCTGACCTGTACTGATGCGGAGCAGCAAAGAAAGAGGAAATGGAATGTTGGGATGGGACTTATATAGTCTCTTTACTGTTTTCTGATTGGTTGTTTACTCTCTGGTGTTTTGCTGCTGTGGAGTTCTAGTAAAGAGAGACTTAAGCAAATATGAAGCCTCCTGTCATTTTATAAAATTTGTTTCTGATCAGCTCTGTTGGGACTTGTATCATTATGTTGCACACCATAACATTGGCCCAGTCTATAAAACGCACTCTGAAGCCCACATTCTTCTGTTTGCTACCCTTGGACCTTGTTCCATTCTTATATTTCATACTCTGGTACACAATTAAATATCAGCATTGAAATGTCCAATTTTAAATGCCAAGTGATATTTGAACTACACTGAAACGACACTGCATTAGCAAGAAGTAAGTGTCCTTACTGTTTCCTACTCTTTTAAATTATGCCATAGGAGAGCTTGGGGCTAAAGCTGGGCTTAGAGATAGAGGGAGTTCAGGGTTAGAGGATGTGGCGAAACCAACCTCGCCACTGTGAACTGGAGAAGCCTGGTTGCTCGCCTGCTCCCTTTGGACTATGGCCCTGCAGGTTAAACCGTTTATTTCCCCTGCAGAAAGGCTTATTTGTGTGATCTGAGTGCCATTCATCTAATAATGTGCACTCAGATCCCAGCTATCTGGGGATATGTGAAATGTCTGTGTGTTATGTGTAAATGTGACTTTATGTATCTTAAAGTGTTTTGTGTCTTTTTGCAACCATGTGCTTAATGGAGTCTTGTGTCTATCCTGGGAGATAATTGAATTACTCTCCAGGATAGAAGACTCTGAAACTGGTTTGGGCCAGAAAGCCATGCTTCATTTAGTCACAAAGGACTTTTTACTAACTTTTGAACCCCTGGTCTGATTCATGCCATTTTTTAATATGTTGTTCCCCTGAATGGATTGATTGTGAATATGTAATTTTATGTGAATGTGATGTATGGTTTTAGAGTTATGAAAGTTGGGTAGAAAGTATGTTTTAACTGTATGTGTAATTGAGTTTCCTCTCAGGATAAGGGGAGGGAATATGTGGGATGTAACTGTGATGTGATTGGTTGTTTTATACCTCCCTGTGGGCGGTCCTGTATTTGCAAGACTGTAATAAAAACCAGGCTGGGTGTGCCAGCACCTGAGTTCCTGTTTTAACCCTCAAAGTGAAGTGTCGTCTCATTATTGGGGGAAGGATTTATTGTATGCTGTTCCAGTTTGATTGCTAGGAGAGTAAACCTATTCGTATGGTTCCTATTCAACTGTCTACAGCATTCATATGCTTGAGAGGATTCATATGCTTCTCCGTTCGGTGGTTGTGGTGTCTGCTGCAGTGCTTGGAGTCCTCAGGAAGCGCTAGGAGCATCCTTTAACGGAGGTACCCATTCGGGGTGCCAGGTGATCCGTTACATTGGTGGCAAGCGGTGGGATGGCGTCCTAGTGTGAGGTAAAGCAGCTCAGAGACACAGTTCGTTTGGAGTTACAAATTGAGGGCAACGCTAGCACACGTGCAGTGCCCCTGGGAGCAGAGGTATCCAGCGACTTGGAGCAGACAAGTATGGAATGCTCTGGCGATGATTGGATGGCCGAGGTGAGGCAGCGAGTGGCCCAGTATGGGGATGATTTACCCATGGAGGTACGCCGGGTGATCTGGAACCAGGTCACGGCCGAGCGAAACACAAGGCTGGCCCGAGAATTCCGGCTGGCGGAAGAGAGAGAGTATGCTCAGCGGAAGGAGTGTTACAGCAGCCGAGTAGAGGCTGCATCCGAGGAGGCTAGCCGTCTCCCCCTGAGGCGGCCGCAGGAACCCGAAGTAGGGGTCCTCATAGACTGGTCCTGTGAGGAACCACAACAGGCAGGTGGAGATGGGACCGACCCAGATCCCCAGCAGCAGCCGGAGTTGCCAGGTGCGGAAGCAGGTGGTCCTTACTCGCAAATGTTGAGGGACCTCACAGACTGGTCCTGGGCAGACCCACAGATGGCAGGTGGAGATGGGACGACGGTCTCTCAACCGGCCCTACAGGGATGCTGGGCGGTCGGCCCAGATCTCCAGCAGCAGTATGTACCCCAGGGAGCTGAAGGTGCAGTCCTTCCTCCCCAGCGGCAGTGTGTACCCCAGGGAGCTGAAGGTGCCGTCCTTCCTCCCCAGCGGCAGAGTGTCCTGCAGGGAGCAGAGACCGTCAGTCTCGCACCCCAACCACAGGACAAAATAATGAAAGGGGAGACAGCTGGTCCCCCTCTCCACCAGCAGAGAGTGTGTCAGGGAGAGGAGCCTGATACCCCCTCTCCCCAGCGGCAGTTTACAGTTCAGAGAGAGGAGCTTGTTACACCCTCTCTCCAGCGGCAGCCTAATCCTGCAAGGGGAGATGTTACACCCCCCAACAGTGCAGATGGGACTGTAGTCTCTGCACTTACAGCACAAGGGGTAGGGACAGTCGGTCCTGTTCCCCAGCCACAGAGCGGTGTATCCAGAGGGGAGACAGTCGGTCTCTCCCTCCCACAACCAGGCTCCCACCAGGCTACTTCCGTGGTAGCACTGGCATCAGGGCAGAGTACCGCTGGTCTCTGCCCACTCAGCAACCCACCAAGGCAGCCTAACAGTTGCCCACACAGTCGTGGTGAGGCACCTGGACATGGACAAAGTTCTCCTCTACCCAGGTGTAGTAACCAGTTATTGTGGGTGGGCTGTACTGCTGTTTCTGTTTTGTGGGTGGGTTGCTGGACTAACCAGGGCACTGACCGGCAGGAGGTCAGATACCCTGTTAGTCTTGTTGGTAAAGGGGAGAAGTGTGGCGAAACCAACCTCGCCACTGTGAACTGGAGAAGCCTGGTTGCTCGCCTGCTCCCTTTGGACTATGGCCCTGCAGGTTAAACAGTTTATTTCCCCTGCAGAAAGGCTTATTTGTGTGATCTGAGTGCCATTCATCTAATAATGTGCACTCAGATCCCAGCTATCTGGGGATATGTGAAATGTCTGTGTGTTATGTGTAAATGTGACTTTATGTATTTTAAAGTGTTTTGTGTCTTTTTGCAACCATGTGCTTAATGGAGTCTTGTGTCTGTCCTGGGAGATAACTGAATTACTCTCCAGGATAGAAGACTCTGAAACTGGTTTGGGCCAGAAAGCCATGCTTCATTTAGTCACAAAGGACTTTTTACTAACTTTTGAACCCCTGGTCTGATTCATGCCATTTTTTAATATGTTGTTCCTCTGAATGGATTGATTGTGAATATGTAATTTATGTGAATGTGATGTATGGTTTTAGAGTTATGAAAGTTGGGTAGAAAGTATGTTTTAACTGTATGTGTAATTGAGTTTCCTCTCAGGATAAGGGGAGGGAATATGTGGGATGTAACTGATATGTGATTGGTTGTTTTGTAACGCCCTGTGGGTTGTACTATGTTTGTGATTTGGGAATAAAAGAGACTGTATGTGACAGTACAGAGAGTTCCTGCTTAACCCTCAAAGTGAAGTGTCGTCTCATTATTGGGGGAAGGATTTATTGTATGCTGTTCCAGTTTGACTGCTAGGAGAGTAAACCTATTCGTATGGTTCCTATTCAACTGTCTACAGCATTCATATGCTTGGAAGGATTCATATGCTTCTCCGGTTCGGTGGTTGTGGTGTCTGCTGCAGTGCTTGGAGTCCTCAGGAAGCGCTAGGAGCATCCTTTAACGGAGGTACCCAGTCGGGGTGCCAGGTGATCCGTTACAGTAATATATATGTAATAATATAGTAATTATTACTAAAAGCTCTTCTTAAATATTGAGGCAAGTAGAGGTTAGTAATGTGAACCAAAAAGGGATAGAAAGAGAAGCTACTGTGCTAAACTAATTAGCACAGGTGCCTCCTAGCTGGTTACTGAGGAACTCAAGGGCATCAACCCTAAAGCAATTGAAGAAAATACTAGAATGGAGCAGGGACAGCTCCTCACAAATTTGTGGGTGGTCCCTGTAACGGACCGTTTCTCTCAAACGGGGGATAAAATCCGTTTAGGCGATAATCCCCTTTCCCATAGACCAGCAGCTACTGCAATCACCAACCTCCCGAACTCCAAACTGTACGAATCCCCAACTCACGAACAAGAAATACACGAACTCTGGAAGCAGCCGAACAGGAAAAGCAATACGAACGGCTTACACTCCTGGCAGTCAGCACACAATCCAATTCCCCCAATAACAAGACGACACTTCGTTTTGAGGGTTAAGCAGAATCTAAGGATTTATTCACACAGCCTCCTTTTAAGACATTCTCCCATGCAAGGGAGGGATCCACAACAATTAGTACCCCAGCCAATAATGTACCAGTTACCTCCCACACATCTCCTCCTCTTAGTGTGACACATAATCCCATTAGTACAGACACAAATTCCCTGGGATACTGGATGTACCCCTAAACATAGGAATACCCCTTTAAATGTTACATCCCCTGGTAGCCCTGATCTGGGTGAGACATATATCCAAAAATCACCCAGATCGGACCAGGGGTTCAGGAATTATAAAGGGTTAAAGTTTTGACCGACTGCATGGCAAAAGTATCCGAAAATAGTTCCATGTACTTTGGCCCTGCAGTCGGTCACAGAAAAGGGAATGAATCACACGAATTGCCTGGGTTATAGAGCTTGGGGAGGATTCGTATGAATCCCCCTGTTCGTGGGATCCTTTCTACCGAACGGCGGGCCGTTCGGTAGTTTCTGCACGAATTGCTGGAAGTCTGGAGGTCTCAGCGGTGTTTGCTTAGTCAAGTGTCCGATTTTAGTTCCAGACACTCGACGGCAAAACACCGCTGTTCGGGAGTTTAAGATGGCCGCCGCCACGTGTTCGTTTCCCGAATGGCGGCCACCCAGAGGACACAACACACATTACACATATTGCCAATTACCCATTTGCAACATTGTTGCAAACGGTAATTGGAGGCACACTTACTCCCGGGTGGTCTGGTTGTTCGGTAGTTTCACCCAATATAATGAATGAAGTGATTCTACCGAACAATCAGGGGAATGCTGCATTCACCTAACACTTTATACCGAACATATAATATTAAATACAGCCTGAATGCAATTTGCTACACAGTCTTAAAAAGGCATTATTCCTAACAGGCAGAATATGTTCACGGAGGGCCCTTAAAGGGCCAGTAGCAGCAATATAAGAATGTCACATGCCCAAATATTGCATACAAAAGTACGAATTCACAAGGGGGCCATAGTCAGATGGCAGGAGGCTGGCAACCAGGCTTCTCCAGTGCATAGTGGCGAGGTTGGTTCCGCCACAACTATTTTTACACAACCTGTATAAAACGTACACATTGGTTATGTTTTAAAAATGCCAATTATATTTCAAGATTTTTGTTCAATACAAATATAAATATTAAACAGGAGATAGGGCAGTAATCACAGACTCCCATCAGCCTCAGCCAATAGCCACATCTCTTGGACCTAAAGTTTGCCACCCTCCTGCACCCAAAAGGTATGGAAACATGAGGCTAAAAATATGGAAATTAGAACTTCTATGCCAGTCTGTGTGTGTCAGTGTACATGCGTATCTGTGTGTCAGTATGTATCTGTGTGTCAGTATGTATCTGTATGTGTATTTATGTTTGTGTATGTTTGCATCCATGTGCGTGTATCAGTATATGTTTGTATCTATGTTTGTGTGGCAGTGTATGTGTGTCAATATATGTGTGTGTGTCAATATATGTGTGTGAGTTTCATTAAAAGTGTGTATTGTTTGTGTGGCAGTATGTGTGTGTAACTTTGTGTAGCAGTGTGTATATGTCTGTGTGTGTGGCAGTGTATGTGTATATGTGCATGTACACCAATACTGCATACAAACACAAACTGCATTCAAATGCCGACACTACACGCAAATATACATCTACATTCGCACACACCTACCCCACACAAAAACATACTTAAATTCAAACACACAAACAATGCTAAAAAAAAATACAGCCCTGCATTCTTTAAATGGTAAATCCCCAACTGTAAAAGCTTCATGGGAGTTGTACAACAGTTGAGGATCTACGTTTTGGCCGCCTTTGCACCAAGGCCCTCTTTCTATTAGTTCTGTTGCTGGTTCAGCAGTTAACAGAAGAGAACAAAGTAGGTCATTCCTATAAACTGCACAAGAGAAAGCAAAATATGTTTGATAACACGGTGGCTTGTTTGACAATACTCAGATGTCACTTTAGCCATTTTGAATGTAAGCTTGCAGAGTTCTCAAAGACTTGGCTTGTTGTGCTCATTAATCGATATGTGCACTATGCATAAATAAATACATTTCCCATTCCAAATATTAAGATACTTTGGCGGGGATTTATTTAAGTGTTGCTGATATAATTCCACATAATTTTTGACCATTTTTAAAATCAATTTTTGAATCAACATTTATGATTTTTTTTCCAACAGAAAACTGGTGAAATTATTTCCGCCATTGCAAATTTGTCATTCTACTGAAATGGGAATTTCTGCAAACTGGCAGAATTTACTACATATAAAATAATTTTTTTTTAGATCACTTTAAAGGAATACTCCTTTATCCATTTTTTATGATCACTATATAGTAAATATACTCCAATGAAAACATGCATGCTTTATTTATTTTATTGGGGGTATTTCTAAAATCAGCTAGCAAAAGCTGCAGATCTCTTGTCTGCAGCCTCTACAAGCCCAAACTTTCCCCAGCAAGGACTAAAATACTCCAATCAGTGATAAGCCACAAGCGTACATGCTCACGGCTTTAGATTGCTTTCCAATGAGCTGTAGTACACGAATTGAGTAGGAGAGAAGGCACAGCACACCCGCCATTAGCTCTGTAGAGTTAACGGAAGCGGAAGAAAACCTCTCTGACTGTCTGATTGACAGCCAGTGAGGCGTTTCTGCTTCAATTATAAAAGTGTCAAAATGTCAAGGCTCAGGACACATAAAGCACTAAAGCAGGTTGGATGTGTGTGGAGTGTTCCTTTAATAAATACCATCAAAATAATGATGGAATTTAGCAGTCACTTTTCAGGACCCTTTAATGAATATTCCTCAAAGTTACTGTTACATTTATTAACCCTTTCTATACCTACAACATGTGTAGACATAATACTGTGAATTGATTTTTAAGAAACACCAACCAACCAGTACCATGTTTTCTACTTTTATTGTGGTTTAATGCATGTTATTATATTACATGGTGCCATTTGTCATTATCTTCTTAACCCAGGACAACTAAGTTACCATTATATATATGAAAACACAGGGAGGCATTTGCTCTTGTCTACAGAACTATTAAAACACAAACATACATGGGGGGAGGCCAATCAGATGTTCTTTTGGAACATATTGCTAAATATAAGGAAATGCTCTTCTGGTTTCCATAGTAATTGCTCCTCTGTTTAGCAGTTGTTTTTACCTTTATAAATCTGCCCAACACTGATTTGTATGAAGGTAAAAACAGGAGTAGTGTGCTGGTCCCTTTCAGAGTGAATGAATCCAAGCCTCCCCCATAGAGGAGGGGCGAGCTCCCATTCATTGCCTGCACAGGACAATGAGCACACCTCTCCCCCTGTCCTCCGTGTGGTCTGGGCTCACGGAGTCCGATCCCAGTCTCTGGGCTGTGTGCATTACGTAAGAGCGGGGGGATCGAGTGTCAGTGCCTGACTGTGTATAGGCAGAGCTGCAGCCTGACAAGGAGGGGGAGCACACTCAGTGTGAGCACAGAGCAGCAGCTGGGACCCAACTTGGGCAGGTTCACTGACTGGCTGCATCCTCTGTGCACCTGGGATGATTGAATAAGGGGCAAAACAGTCACTACTGGCGGAATAGGATTGGTATGAGGATCAAGTCAAAATGGAAGGACTACTATCTCCCATGAGAGCCAAGGTAAGCAGATTTATTGAACAGCAGTCCACTGTGTGGGGATGGATGGGTTTTTAGGATTGGGAGATGAGTTGGAGGTAGCCATGTGTCCTGAGCAGATGCCAAGTAGACACTGTTAGTAAGGGGCATTTAATACTCATAGGGGCTGTTAGAGAATGATGGTGTGCTCTGTACCTGTATCTAGTGGGTGGCAGGTGTATGTATTGGGATGTAGGGGCAATAAATGGATACCTGAGCTGGAGACTGTGACAAATGCACAGGTCGTAGATATAGAAGGATATAATAATAAATAATATATAGTTATTCTCACACATATATGTAACAATAAACACACTGATATAAGCTTATATACTCGGGTGTTGCAAGGTGCATGTAGTGTAGCTGTTCATTTTATCAGTTGCTGTCCATGTTCACACGGATTTTCCTGTATTTGCATTTAACAAAAAAAATCATAAAGGTCTCTTATAGTATTAAATGTGTGCTTAGCCTTATATGCATTATACAACTGTGTTTTAGGGGCTGTGCAAATGGAACTAAATCCATGTCCTGACTATATTCTCAAATGCAGCATCCCTGGGAAGGTTGGGTTGTTGGGTGTTTCAGAAGTGTAGCTGTTCCAGAACTTTGAAGAATAATCCTAGCCACATATTTGGATTTCGTTCGTGTGAATGGTGTTGTGTAGACATACTGGACTGCATTGCTATATACATACCTTGCATAATGGGGATCACTAAAACAGCATACATTGGTAATCTGCCAATTGCTATTTACATATGGTTATCTAGGGAAGCTTGCTAGCTCTAAACTCTAAACAGAGTCCACAATACGATGCTGCTTAATTATGGTTTATCTCTTATGAGTCTGCAGACTGATTTCCTATATTAACAGCTATACTGTGCATTGTGTGCAATGTGTGTGTGATTGTGTAATTGGTGTAATTTTTAGCGTTAGATCCATCCATGCAGGGTTAATATATTGCTTTGCTGTCAAGTATAAGGGACTGCGAAAGGTTAAAGGTCAAAATAGGAAATGCCTTAGGGTAAAAAGGTTTGAGATACAGATTTTTGATAGCATTTTGTCTGTAATCTACTTTATTCTACTGATTGCTAGGTAACTCACAGTTTATGTTTTATGTATGTACTGTGGCTATGGTGTGGAAAGGCTTGGTTACAGAGTATCTTTACATGCTTTGGTCAAATTGTGGGTAACCTTTTTTAGCAATACATTGGGGTAGTCTCAAACAGATAAAAAAAACTACCAATTTTATTATTATTATTATTTTTAACAAGTTTGGCTGCCTGTGACAATCCTCAGTTTGTTCTTTAGTGACAGATAAGGGATTTTGTCCAATTCAGCTGTGATAATATCCGATTTCCACAGATCTATCATCTAATGAGGTAGTAGATACATCCAATTAAATACCCAGGAAATAACATTGTCATCAATCCATTGTTTAACATACACTATTTCTGGGGACTGTGGGTAAATTCTGTTGCGACGACGAGATACATTCATACTGTTCCGTAATTAACTCTATGAGTGCCATCGTTCCACAGTACCCAAATGGTTTGTATAATATCAAGCTCATTAATAAGTAACTCGCTCATCAAGTACACAAGCAGAACACTGTTTAGATGGTTTTGTTTCTCCTTAAGCAATGGTGATTAAATCATTAACTTGGTCAGGAATATAAATCTACCTGTGCCAATGCCCCCTCTGTCAAAATGGGTAACTATGTCATACTGTACTCGTTGGCAAAAGGAAATAAATTAAAACCGTTAGAGGTTGTTTTGCTGTTTAGTCTGACAACAGTATACAAAATGGCACAGTGGCATGCACAGAATGTATATAATACACCAGCTGCACTATTTAAACCATACTGGTTTTGTCGATGTCTATTTTTTTTTCTTTTTCATTTCACTACTTAATAAACTGCATGGTTTATGTCTCACCGTTTGAAACAGTAAATATTTGACCAAAATACAGTGCTTCTATGGTGTACCTGTTTGTTTATATAGAAAGAGAAATTCGGCTAAAGCATATCCTTTATTCTTTATACTTTAATTAAATCAATTTTATCTTTGAAATGCTGAAATAACTAGAAAGCAGATGTACCTTTCAAAAAATAAGCTTCCTTCCTTCTTTATCAGCTGAATCCTATATGTTTTAAACAGGTAGGAAACCGGTGATCTGATCTTTGACAGCCTTACTTCTGACATGCTTACGTCAAACTAATGTTAATTCAGTCTGAATATTATGGTCTCAATCAATTCATGCAGAACGTTTATCAAAACTCACACACACACACACACACACAAATGATCTGCCTGTTCTTCTGTCTAGCGTTTACATCACACAGCATTACTATATAATATCCAGAGTTACTCTATATATGATATCCTTAATTATGTATGTAAAATATATCACAAAGCAGGAGAAGATTTGCATCTTTTGGTCTAGGACGCACGTACATACAAATGTCCTTTTATTTTTATTTTATCATATTTTTACATAAAACAATTATATTTTTGTTTAGCAAGTTCTACACTCACAGAACTAACAGGTATCATGGTGGATGGCCCTATTCATGATGTACATGCAAAAAGTTGGCTTGACAAATGAAAGAGTCACATGGTGTGACATTATATTTCAGTGTTGCCGTCATCACTTTGACCTGTGTATCATGATGGAGTATTGACAGCGATCTGTGCCCTGGATGCGATTGCCACCAATGATTCTTATGTGATGAGTGTCTCGAGCACTTTCTCATTTCACCCTACAGTCACCTGCAAACACCTCGATTGACACCATACATACACATCATTGTCTAGCAGCCTCGTCGGCACAGATCCTGGAGTCTGCTAAACACTGAGATCCTGGGCCACCAGGCCAAGCACAAGCAAAAAGCATACTTTATATGACACCCACATAGTGGGCAGCCATCTTATTTAATTATGTATGTAAAATATATCACAAATCCCAGCTGATGACTTTCCCTAACTTCCACTTTAAAGTCTAGTTCAAAGCAAGCGAGTAAGCCTTCCCAGAGACCTGACTGGCTTTTTGGGTTTCCATATATTCAAATATGCTGTTGTATTCAGTTCTGCAACCATTATTGCTTTATTTGTTTGAATGCACTTCATAATATTGATTTCTACCATAGAGAATTATACTTTATATTGGTTAAATGGCAAAACAGTAGATTCCCAACCTGTTTTTAGAGAGTAACTCATACTCCGTCTCAGGAAAGGATGCTGCGATATATGATATCAATAATAATTACTTCATTCCATTTCATATACGGTACTTAACCCAACTAAAAAAGCACTGTGCTTACCGCATTTCTATTTTGGGATTTGCATAACTGTTGCATAAATATGCATTTACCTAACTGCATGCACTAAACTAGTGTACGAACATCATCTAGCACGTAATACAGCAGAGCTCACTTAAACATTCTATTACTGTCATTTTTTTCTCTTTCATCTTCAAGCTGACACTGACAAATGTACCCACTAAAAAGATTTGCTTCACTTGTTTGTTCGGCGTTACATTTTTTTTATTTCTATTTATTTTTTAATGTAACTGCATATGTGTATAGTTATTAATGCAAGTGACAACGGAGATGGATTTTCCTGACATACTAATGTAATCTGCGCCTGTCACCATACTTACTGTAAACTATCATGGGATGACTAATTATCTCTTCTCGCTACACGCCACTTCTTTTTCTCAGACACTCTCTTGCTCCCTCTCTCTCTTTTTCTCTAACTTCTATGCTGCTCTCACTATTTTCCCTCTCTTTTCTTTACGTCCACAAGATTCTTCACTTTCTGCACTGCTTAATACTGCTTATTGCGCTCTCTTTTACACACTCGTGCATACTCTGTCCCTTTCTATTGCTTTATTTCTCCCTCCTCGAACTGCCTCTAATCCCCCCCCAAAAAAATTGTCCCTCTTTTAGTACTATTAGGAGGGGAGGGTCACATCTTTTGGTCTAGGATGCAAGTACAAACGGCCTCTTATATTTTTTTTGTACATAAAACAATTATATTTTTATTCTATATTTATTGTAAACAGAACTATCAGATATCATGGCCCTGCTCATGATATACACACAAAATGTTGGTTTGACAGATGAAAGAGGCACAAGGTGTGACATATTTCAGTGTTACCGTCATCACTATGACCTGTGTATCATGATAAATTCAGACTCTGTGCCCTGGATTCGATTGCCACCATTCATAACTAACATATATGATGAGTGTCTCGAGCACTTACTCATTTGACCCTACAGTCACCTGCAAACACCTCCATTGACACCATACATACACATCATTGTCACTTGGTCAGCACAGATCCTAGTGGGAAATATTCCGGTAGGCCAATCCAGGCCTGGAGAGCATTGAAATCCTGGGCCCCGGTCACCACGCCAAGCAGAAGCAAAATGCCTGAACAATTCCTGCCTGCTGCTACCTGACTCCTGCAGTGTTAGACCAATAGCTTTTTTTATCACTTGATTTGTTTATTCTTACATCTTGTGTGTTAAGAAGACTATATATGTGTGTGTGTGTGTGTGCTGTGCTGTGCTGTGCTACTATATCAGTATGTTATGGCTTGCAATGGCAAGTAACTGTCAAGGAATGGCTAGTAGAAAAAGACTTAACATTTTAAGATATATATTGTAGCTACATGCTTTTGTAACTAACTGTGCTCATATTTCAGTGAAATCCCAGTTGTGCTACCAATAGAATTCTGGGATGCCAAAGTAATGACAACAATTTAAAAGTTCCTCAAACCAAACTGTGTCAAGGTGTAGAATCCACCTAAGGGTATATTATAACCAGCAAGCACACATTTTTCCTTGCTTGATAGAAATGATTGATTTGATTGCTTTCTGCTAGCGTATTTTCAATTTTCCACTATTCTCCAAGCAAGAAAGGTGAAAATAAGCCTGAACATATAAGTATTCCCCAGTATGAAATGAATCATTGCTAAACAGTTCACCATTTCAAAGGAATTTTCTCTTAAACATTGAGAGACCTTGCTAGATATTTTACACACTGTCAAAGATCATATTCTTATTGCAAAAAACAACAAAAAATTATTTTGGAATCCGATTGTAAGGAGAATGTGGGAGGTCTTGCATAGTCATATTGTCCACACGCTGATACAGTAATATCATATTAGTATGAATATAATAGTGTTGCTTTGTAATTTCTCTCTGTGAGTGTAGTTTTATTGGGAACTGTATTCCTCAGTCTTTGTTAATCTTACATATCCCATGATGGCTGAGATGAGGGATGATCCTGTCCAAGGAATAGAACAGTGAGATGTGACAGTGTGATAATGGCAACACTTATTATTTTGCTTTTCTTCACATGAATACCCAGTGATCACCCTTTGGCAAAGTGTCCTTTTAAATGCATTGCTGACTCCCTTGCAGTTCAGATGACAGTTTGTAGATTTTGTTTTAAATTTGTTTTGCTTTGCCCAGGAGTGCCATGTGTCATTGAAGCACATACATATTCATAAAAGGAGCTGAGATTTTGATGTCCTTAGCTGGCCCCCAGATGTCATAAGTATCCCCTGTGGTTTGCTTCATCTCAGAATGGATCTGTTAACCAATAGCCTGCTGGTAGTGATGGGAGTGGGTTTCCTAGTTTGCGTTAATGTGATGAGGAATATTCGTGGCGACCAGATGCATTGATGAACAATGAAGTAATTGTATTAGATGAATTGGTTCAAGCAACAGGTGAATGCAGTACAATCTCAGCAATCACCCATGACAGCATTTCTATGTTCAGAGAATCCTCTTACGTAGCTCCCCATTTGCCCAATGTCTACCAAGGCTCACAGTCAGGGCTGGCGCGTTCTATAGGGTGCTTCTTAAAGGGGGGTGCCGGCAGCAGCTTTACTGCTGGCTTGGGCTGCCCCCCTCTATGTGGGACACATTCTGTACTGCGTGCTGGAGGTCATGGAATCCGGGCGCTAGGGAGCAAACTAGCGCCCAGTGCCATTAACCTCAGCACACAAAGAGAACTGAGAGTCCCCCCCTATACCTCATATCCAGGCAGCACACGGGCACATCGCGCAATCACTCCTGCAAGTCCCATCCCTTCCCCTGTACTAGGGGTCAAGTGGGCGGGAGGATTGCGGGGACAGAGCTAAGAGTGCGTGAAGGCAGCCACGCCTAGACTGGGACCCACAGAGAGCTAACATTAAATGAAGGTGGACTTCATGGTGCGTGTGTTTATCTGTCTGGATCAGTGTGTGTGTCTGCTTGGGTCAGTGTGTGTGTGTTTGTTTGGGTATGTGTTTGTGTGTCTGGATCACTGTGTGTGTGTGTTTGGATGAGTGTGTGTGTCTAGATCAGTGTGTCTGCTTGGGTTTGTGTGTGTGCATGTCTGCTTGGGTCTTTGTGTGTGCGTGTCTGCATGGGTCAGTGTGTGTTTGCATGGGTCAGTGTGTGTGTGTTTGTTTGGGTATGTGTTTGTGTGTCTGGATCACTGTGTGTGTGTGTTTGGATGAGTGTGTGTGTCTAGATCAGTGTGTCTGCTTGGGTTTGTGTGTGTGCATGTCTGCTTGGGTCTTTGTGTGTGCGTGTCTGCATGGGTCAGTGTGTGTTTGCATGGGTCAGTGTGTGTGTGTGTGTGTATGCTTGGGCCAGTGTGTGTATGGGTGTATGTCAGTCTACATAAGTCAGTGTATGTCTGCTTGAGTCTGTGTGTGCGTCACTCTGCATTGGTCAGTGAATTTATGTGTTGGTCAGTGAATTTATGTGTTGCTTTGATTGTGATTGTGTGGACTACTGAGTATGAGTGAGTGAATGAGTGTGAGTCTGTGTGTGTGTGTGTTTATATGTAAACATGGCATTGTAGTGAAGGTGTCTCTAGTGGCTATCACTGTGACAGCTACTAGAGTCTTGTTTAACCCTTCAAGGTAAGGTAATGTTTTATCTTGTGGGGTTAAACCCACAGGACCACTGTGGAGCGAATGGGGCGGCAACTTCTTTTTTTGCCTATGGGGCAAAAATCCTTGCACTGGCCCTGCTCACAGTGGAAAAAAAGTGTCTATAGGGTATAACATCCTAATTGCAGAGTTCTAATGACAACTTAAAATTCACTACATTTTCTAGAGCAGCACTCCACCAAGATGTTACTAAATGGTCCTGTGTGTTTTGACTCCATTGACTGCTAAGTTTTATAGTACCTGTGTTATAACCATTTTTGATCTGCCTTTTTCTTTAGAGATGTGAAGGAGGGACTAATGTAGCCCCAGCACAGAACCAGGCATGGAAACCTAACATGATTCACACAACAAATGTAGTAAAGTGTAGTATTACATGGATAGACAGACAGACAGATGTCCATTCTGATGCTAATTATAATATTTTATGTTTTTAAATGACTTTACTAGCCTAAATACACACATAATACCTATATTATATCAGAGGCCATTTCATGCTGTGTACTTCCATGTACATTTTTCTTTATCTGATAGAGTTCTCCGTGGACTCAGTATTCTCTTCAAGCTATTAATTCTGTTTGCTTTCACGTGATTCCTCTGTAGCTGGGTTTCCTTTTGTTTGTTTGATACAATACAAGTGGGTCCCATGATGGTTGTAATACGTGAGTCTCAGGTTTTAGTTTTCTATGATAGATGGGAGGCAGAACATAATAGCAATGCGTCACTGGTGACATTTTATGCAATTTCTGTTGTCGTGAGGGTCCTTTTCTATAAAATACACGAAAAGAAATCAGTGCACACACAAAGTACAGTTATACATCTTTCAAGGTTGTTTTATAACCATATAACTATACTGTGCTACACGTATTACTTTGTGAAAGTACCCTAAAATAGCTGGGAGCTTACTTCATTTTAACAAAGGATTCAAGTATGTGAATCTGTGTTACTTGCACCGTATCTGTTATAGAAACCTTTGTTTTTAAAGACCATATCTTGTAAGCCAAAAATAGCATTTAGTATGTGTTAGACTTACCATATTATTGTATACTTATGTCACATTATGGAATTGATGTATGTTTTCATCACTCCACTGTACAAAGAAATTTCCCTCCAAAATGAGGCAGAGGATCTATACATGTGCAATGGAGGCCACTGGGTCCTGTAAGGAGGTATGGATGCTCTCAAATGGCAAATTGTCTAGAGCACTTTGAGTTCAATGTGGTGAAAAGTGCTTTATAAGTTGTTGTTGTTATTGTTATTATTATTTGTATTATTATTATTATTATATCTATAGAAATCTGGTAGAGTTTATGAGAACTCTGTTGCCCCAAAGGGACAAATGTAGCCTTAGAGAGAGTGAAGACATGGAGTCCAGTCTTGGAGAGGTTGAGTTTGAGGAAGTGTGAAGTCATCCAGTCAGAGACAGAGGATAAGCAGTCAGTAACATGACCTAGCAGATTGGGTAGATAGATCAGATGAGGAGAGGTATATTTGGTACCATCAGCATTCTAGGTGATATTCAAAAACATCGGATGATATCAGGTCACCAAGAGAAGCAGTGTAAATTAAGTAAAAACAGAGGTCCCAGTACAGAGTCTTGAGGAGCTCCAAGTGAGAAAGGGACAGAAGGGGAGCAGGCACCAAAGAAGGAGACACTGAAGAAGTGGTTAGAAAGGTAGGATTAGAAGCTGGTAGAGCGGTGCCACCGAGACCAATTTTGGGAAGGGTTAAGAGGAGAAATGGGTGGTCATCAGTGTCGAGTCAACATATCTACAACTTTCTAGTGTAGGGCGCAAAATACTTCTCCCTAATGTAACCCTTCCTTCGATGTATCACAAAGAGATATACCATTTCACAGGAATAGAACAGGATGGTCATTATTTTCCAGTGATGTGTAGTGCCTCCGTAGAACTTAGATATCTGTACGAGGTGCAGCTCCTTTCCAGAGTACTTTGAGCTGTGGAATGTTTATGGAAACATTATGTTTTACCTCTCTGAAAAAAACAAAATACAGTTTTATTCAAAAAAATATATGTGTATTATTGTGTTGTTTAGTAATGGAAGCTGGTGTTGCAATTTAATTGTCTGACAACTACTCATTTCTTCACATCAAATTTTATGTGCAAGTTATATGTGATGCTTGAGTTAGTGTTAATGGAAAGTAGATGCACTGACTTTCGGTCCCTCTCTTATTGTGCGTGTTGAACTTTACTACTTCCACTCTGAATTGTCAATATTAATTATAAGGTATGCTTTATGTGAGCCAGTGCAGCTGTTTGCATTTGGTGAGAACGATTGTCAGAAATGATGGGAATCTGCTTGAAGCCATGTGAGTAAATTCCATGTGCAGGATCTGATAATATTTTTGTCCTTTAGGCATAATATGAACCTCCATTTCTAGGAAGCTTTAAAGCAGTTCAGGGTTCTCAAAACTAACTGTGCTAGTTTCATGCCGAGCCATCATTTTTCAGCATTTTATTTATAGCATTATGCAGAACTGCATAACAAAAGCTTGAAATGTGACAATAATGAATATTCAGTTAACTGAGCCTAGGGAGAGAGTTGCCAAACTAGTGTTATCGTCTTTAAAAATAAAACATTTCAACCCATGACACAGGTTATGTTTTAGAAGTGGAGGTCAATCAAACAGAATATTGAATACACATATAGAGTCCCGATTTCACAAATCTGAGACAAACTTGCACTTTTTGTATATTTAAAGAGGAACAGTCTCCTCTTTAAATGTGGTTGTGCTAAATACATTTATTTTAAATTCTCTGTTGTTTTTTCTTCTTCTTGGTTTAAAAGAGTTAAAGCGTGCAGTATTATATGCATGCATGCACGTGTAGAGCACTGATGCAGAATATGCCAACTGCACATGAGCATTGGCAGAGTCATCCTGGAGCAGAAGAGTTGACGCAACATGGAGGACTAGAGCAGCTTAATATGTTTTTTTTTTACTTTTTACTTTTATGGCAATCGCGCTTACTGAGGTGAAGAAATACTTATCTGTCACTTATCTCGAAGTGTATACAACATAGGGGAATATCTGCTAAACCAACAAAAAAACAAAACAACATAGTGTATAACTGTGTGGATAATGTGCCAAGCAGTGCAATCCAAATTGGCCACTCACAATTTCAATGGAGTAAGAATACCTTGTATGAAGTTCCCCTCAAAGGGTTTAGTCTTCTGGATGTTTTCAGATCACCATACGTTGGCTGAAGATCACTTATCTCAAAGTGACTGTTCCCCTTTAATAAAAAAACACAGATCTTTTCCATTTAAACGCATAGTTGTTAAAACTAAATTGTTGTGAACCACCCAGCCAATATTAGTTGTGTGTAATTAACGTGGAAACCAATGGCATGTCTATCGACATTTAGCTCTTTAAACCCAGATTAGCATCTGTTTTGCCTTGATAAACCTAAATGAGTTATAGATTGTTCCACATATATTGGGAATTCAGAGAAGCCTACAAAATATGCACTGTACTTATAAATTACAATGACTAGTTAGAGTTCTAATTTTCCCAAATAACGTGCTAAATATTGTACTTATATCAAATAATACAATTCAGATTAGTTGCATTAATTTACTTCTTACATTTTGTTTGCGGTTATAAATTAATGTTTAATGACCCAACCTCACGAAGTAGAACAAGTTCCCACCCATCACTCATATTAAATGAGCTGACCTTTTGATTCATCATTCTGAAGCTATTGCTTCTTGGACAATCTAGTCTTCATTATCATGTGCCTGCAGTCCTTTTTGTCTCAGACCTTGCCGATACAGAGAAAGGGTGTTGTAAAGAAAAATAAAGATGTGTAACAGCTTGGTATGACACTGGAAACCTCTTCTAGATACTTCAAATTGAAATGTGACTTTTTAAATCACCATGGAAACCATTCAAACTTGAATACTGAACTATTTGGCACCCAGAGTACACAAGAAGTGAAAGATCTGAAAGAGCGATAAAAATTTGACTTCAACTAGGTAAAAAAAGGATAGCACGCTTTAAATCAAATGTTTCTATTTTGTAAGAAATAGTAGAATAAGGATAAGAACTGGTTTTAATACTTGCAGCTGTTGGCAACCAATATTTATCATTACGAATCTTAATTAGAAATTGTGTATAGCTGATAGAGGTACACTAAATAACAGCAAATTAATAAGGGACTGTCACTCCTTTAATTGTAGTATAACCTAATAGCAAATTAAAAGTTAGCGATTGGTTGTGCTGGAATGGGGTAATCAATGATAGGTACATGCCAGTGACACAACACAGACCACAAGTGATAAGGTAAGAAGACCAGGTACACATGCTAACTGAGCTCGCATGGCAATACATTTTGCACAGAGCTGAAAAAAGCTTATTCAGGGGACTTGGAAACTCTGATATTTCAGAATAGGGACATTTTATTGGAGACTGATACAAATATACACAGTTAAGAACTCTATGGGTCAAATATACTCAAACTGAGCAGCGAACACATTTTACCCATATTGGTGTGACATGAACATTAAATCCAGTAAATATTTATCACAGTTTCACCTTTACATATACAGGAAAGCTCGCACCCTTTTTAGGTTACAGTATGGAAAATAGGGTTACTGAAGGTGACTATGTAAATGTGCAGGATTCACATGGAAACAAAATAAGATATAGTTATGCAGGGCTGCTCCACATCCCCGGCTGGTATAAGCGAGACTGACAGATTGATGATCTTTGCCAGTGCTTCCCCATAAAGAAAGATTGGGAGGCACAGATGCTCTCCTGGACTAGTATTTGGTTGAGAAAGGTTGAGTTGGACTTGGTCCCTGTAGGCAAAGTGCCTCTAGCATGTGTTAGGAAGACAGACACTAAAGGTATGTTTAACCCTACAGTTTAGGCAACGTTTTACATTGCAAGGTTAAAACTAAAGGGCAATCGCACCTAGACCACTTCTCTGACATGGCACGGTCTGGGTTCCATTAGTGATCCTTTAATTCAAACCAGTAATAATTGCATGTTATCTCCAAAATGTCCACTACCCTTACTTTCTCTTCCAGAAAATATTAAAAAAAAAAATGTAAATCTGTGTACTGGCTATACTCACTTTAAAACCTCAAGTAGGCACCTGTCATCTTTTTACATTTTAACAAACCCAAATTGTGTCTTTTACGATTAGTTGTCTATTTTGGACTAATGTGTTACATCTTATACAAGACGTTAATTGAAAGCTTAGCCCATGTGATCTATAGTTCATCCCAGTACTGCATGCAATGTGGGATGTTAAATGAAGCAGACAGCTTTCAAAACACATCAGTCCAATTCAAATATTCTAAAAGTTTCAGGAGATCCTTCAGATCAGTTAAAATAAGTACTACAGCAAAACAAAAATAGATTTGCCACTGGTTCAGCTGTTCTTTAGAGAACACTATAATTCTAGAGAGAGAGAACTTCACTGGTCAATGCAAAATCTTAGATTTTATTCCTTCGTAAAAGGGACACTGCAGCCACCCAGACCACTTCATCTCAATGACGCGGCAGGGCTGGACTGGGAATACAAGGCAGCCCTGGAAAAAAATATATGCCAGTCCTGTATACACACTACATGGCACAAAGTAAACATTTCAGATATGTATATATTCTATGGTTACAAATTACTCAGTCATCCGCGGGGGAGTGGGAGGGGCAAGCCATATTTTAGATGTTATAAAATACTTTTTAACATTATCACTGCAGTGTGTGCGTATATATATATATATATATATAGCCAAAAGGGCTACACTCACCTCAATATGCATACCTGTAAAGTGGTCTGAGTGCAGTGTTGTCCTTTTAACCCTGCAAAGTAAAACATTGCAGTTTTTTTAGAATCTTCAATGTTTCCACTGCAGAATTATGTCCTCCTCTAGTGGTTCTCAGTATGACAGCCACTAGAGACGCTTCCACGGCACTGATCGAGTAAAACTCGGTTGTGTGATGCGGAAACTCCTATAGGAAAGCATTGACTCAATGCTTTCCTATGAGGAGGTTTGAATGCATAAGCAATGCTCACTGCCCTGTGAGGGATATTGGACTAGACATCAGAGAAGGAGGTAAGAATGCCTCCTCCATGACATTGCAGAAGGCCACACTCAGGGAGCTTTGGCGCTGGAAAAACATAAAAACAGAATAACGTATAATTATTTCAATGCACACGGAGTGGGGGGGACCTGAAAACATGTTTGGACAAGGACACTATAGTGTTAGGAATACAGTTATCATGAATATCAGTGAGTTTGGTAATGATAAGGTAATATCTAGCAGCTGCCAATTTAATTTGAAGTTATGTGGTAAGTGCTTTGAATCCCATGTGGGGAAAAGAAAAATAATTTTGCAAGCAGATATTGTTATTGCACACAAGAGGTCACTCCCAGAGTCCCTTTCAAGACTTGTAAAACCTGTTCCTAGCATAATCATCTTTCCGCTTTGATTCATTGAGTCATTTCCTACATATGTTGTAAAGTAACTGGGACATATTTTATACATACAGATATAGCTGAATGCAGTTTTTAATAATAGCAGTACATAAGCTGACTACAGGTATTTGCACAGTGCCTGGGGCAGATGGTGATCTTTAAAGATGGCGGAGCATTAGACTCTAACATTAGAATTTCACTCTGCCCCTTGACTTGTTTCAATCCCGTGTACCAAAACCCTGACCAAGTGAGACGTCATGCCCTGTTCAACCCATTAAACCTATAGAAACTTATTTGAAAAGCAGCAACCACTTTAAAGAGTATCAGCTCCCCCCATAGCTGATACCCAGTCATAGAAGACAGCACAATACGCAAGCCTTTTTTTTATGACGTACAGGCAATGGGTGATGTCAGAAATTGCGTTAGAGCAGACTTAGCATATCTGAAAGGTCTGTAACCATAGGATTGGGCATTTTTGTTTTAAAAAATAATGCAAACTCTTCACATGATTAGTTGCACAGCCTCTCATTGAGCCATAAATAAAGAATGTGGGGGAGCAATCTTCACAACTAATAATCTAATCGTACTTGTCCATGTCAATATATTTAATTTTCCTATTGTAATAAAAATGTAATATTTCCTGCCCCACCTGCCCCTATAGAGCAGCCTACACTTACAGTGACACACCAGTAGGTTATTTTGTGCTGAAAAATACAATAGTTAGAGATATGAAACAAAGTCTTATGCGCAAATTAGATAAAAATGTACGCATTAACAGACTGGTGGACAAAGGAGAATGTAATGAAAGTAATTGCACTTCATCCAAAGCAAAAATCCACCTGGTAAACATGGCGGTTGAAGTATTGCGGCAGTTGCATGCATGACTACCACAGGAACTGGCTCATTTGTTTTTATTGATGATAGAACCGCTAACAGCTACATCAAGATGAATTATAAAGAGTACAACACATTTTAATGGCTGAGATCCAGCCAGTATTTTAACAAAATTCAAAAGGACTGGATCCCAAACACACAGCTACAGCAACTAAAGAACTTTGATTTTAATTCTTCCATTTTTGCATTTCATATAATTTTTCCTTTTTCAATGCTTTTTTTTCTAATATATTGCAAGCTATTTTACAGCCTGGCTATAATTCTTGGGATTTTTTTGGACATAAGTATAGGGACTGCTGTTTGTTATATCTATAGGGACTGAAGTTTGTTATAGCTATATGGACTGCAGTTTGTTATATCTATAGGGACTGAAGTTTGTTATAGCTATAGGGACTGCTGTTTGTTATTTGTATAGGGACTGCTGTTTGTTATATCTATATGGACTGCAGTTTGTTATATGTATAGGGACTGCAGTTTGTTATTTGTATAGGGACTGCTATTTGTTGTCTGTATGGACTGCAGTTTGTTATAGATATATGGACTGCAGTTTGTTATAGATATATTGACTGCAGTTTGTTATAGCTATATGGACTGCAGTTTGTTATATCTATAGGGACTGCAGTTTGTTATAGCTATAGGGACTGCAGTTTGTTATAGATATATGGACTGCAGTTTGTTATATCTATAGGGACTGCAGTTTGTTATAGATATATGGACTGCAGTTGTCTGTATAGGGACTGCAGTTTGTTATAGATATATGGACTGCAGTTTGTATAGGGACTGCAGTTTGTTATAGATATATGGACTGCAGTTTGTTATATCTATAGGGACTGCAGTTTGTTATAGATATATGGACTGCAGTTTGTTATATCTATAGGGACTGCAGTTTGTTATAGATATATGGACTGCAGTTTGTTATATCTATAGGGACTGCAGTTTGTTATAGATATATGGACTGCAGTTTGTTATATCTATAGGGACTGCTGTTATATCTATAGGGAGTTATAGATATATGGACTGCTATAGGGACTGCAGTTTGTTATAGATATATGGACTGCAGTTTGTTATATCTATAGGGACTGCTGTTTGTTATATCTATAGGGACTGCTGTTTGTTATAGATATATGGACTGCAGTTTGTTATATCTATATGGACTGCTGTTTGTTATATCTATAGGGACTGCTGTTTGTTATATCTATAGGGACTGCTGTTTGTTATAGTTACATGGACTGCTGTTTGTTATATGTATAGAGACTGCAGTTTGTTATATCTATAGGGACTGCAGTTTGTTATTTGGATAGGGACTGCTATTTGTTATATGTATAGGGACTGCAGTTTGTTATATCTATATGGACTGCTGTTTGTTATATCTATATAGTATAGCCCCTTAAGGACACATGAAGGAAATATTCTGTCATGATTCCCTTTTTATTCCAGAGGTGGTGTCCTTAAGGGGATATAGACTGCTGTTTGTGAAATCTATTAAGCAACATATAAGCAGTATATAAACCCCAGCCATTAAGGCACATAAAGTGTGTATGGTGAAGCAGGAAAAAACATGTGGATGTTATTGAATATGTTATTATTCAAGTCATATCACTTTGATGGAGGGCTTAATTGGAGAATTGTGATGTGTTATTGTTTTATGTATTATTATTTTTCACTGTTGGTGTATTATTTATGATCTTGTTGGGCCTCTTTTTTCTGAGGATATTGAGCATTGAGTATGCATTTTAGATATACATGCTTTCTGCACTCGATGACGCTGGTAAATAAATGCTGTGGTGTTCATTAATGGATTCCACAAACATGGTGTCAACTCCATTCTGGGGTGTCACTTTAAATAATGGCAATTGATTGCTACAAGATTGGTAAAGAGAGAGTTGTGAGCCCTGGCACTTACAGGTTTAATCCTTAGGTCTGGCATAGGTATTGCAAGACATATAAAGATACCCTCATCTAAATACTCTGTTATTGGCTGTTTTATCTTGTATGAAATAACACAATTCTCTTGCTAAGAAACAGCTGTTTGACATTAACAGTAATTGCCTAATGCTGTCATCACATTTGCGTACAAGAAAAGAGTAGAAACAAACTATCAATCAGCATAAGGAATATTCCACATTCGGAGATCACTGAAAGTGCTTCTCATTGTCATGGCAACAGCCTCAGCAGCAGCAGCACAGTTTGCTGCTTGATTACTTTATTCTGAATTCCGGAAGGCAGCAGTACTACACCATTATTTTTTTTTTTTATGTCTCATTTGTATTTAAATGGTCTATAGTGCTGAGCAAATATTTTATTGTATAACCGAATGGCTGCGGAAAAATGTAAAATAAAAAGAAACAAGTCAGCATTAATATATCTGTGGCACTGTGTAATCTTGTGAAACATACCATTTTGCATTATTATTATTTGGCTTTGCATAATCAAGCACATTTCAGGATTGGCATAAGATTTGTGGCTAGCTTACTGCTAGGGTTGAGACACAGTGTTTGGAGTTACTGCGAGCATTGATGTAAGCACCAGAAAGGTCAGGGCACATCTGGAGGAATAGGAAAGGAAAATAATTGTATCCCTCCCCTCCTTCACCAACAAAAAGTAATTGTAAGTACAAAAAAATTGTACAGAATCCAACATGCTTATGCTTATTACATTTACCACCCAGATGTCAAAATGGTCATATTTATGAACTGCCTAGAGAGGTGTAAAAGACATTAAATCTGTAATAATTATTTCTATAATCAAATACTGAATGTAGAAACATATTTTGACAGCAAATAAAACCCCTAGGCTGCCTATTCATTATCTATAACGTCCAATGTTGAACAATTGATTCAAATCTGTATTCCTAATGATATAGCGCACCTGTCCCTAGTAATAAAGCTCTCTCACCTTTGCAGTAAAAATATATATAAGAAAGCTTTATACTCACCTTTTTCCACTGCTGAGACTCCATCAGTGCTGCTCACAACTCCGACTTCTGTAACGTCATCGAAAAGGCATGGCAGCCTCCACCGATGGTTCAATCCAGTGTTCCTCAATGAGAAATATTGGAGACCTGATGCGCATGCATGGCGAGCGCTCCACACGCATCCAATGCTTCTCAATGCATTGAATTCAGTGCTTTCCTATGAGCTACTTTGTCACGTGAGCAAGTTTTACTCAATGGAGAGGAAGCACCTCTAGCCGCTGTCAGGAAGTTTCTAAAAAAAGTTTCTTTGTTGCTTATAAGGATATTAAGAAACAAATACCATTAGAAAACAAATATACCCAATGTTGGTGAATAATTTAAAGCAAGATCCAATGTAAAACCATGTTTAAACTGGTTTCCCCAAGCATCTACTGCCCTGCTCTGCTTGCCCCATTGCTAATGTGGACATTTGTTTTGGTACTCTCAATATAATTTTACCCATATGTGGATGCCTTTGATTGGCTTAGTGCAAAAGTTGACTCTTGTGATAAAAGTCCAAATGTTGGTACCCTTTAGATGCAGATGAATATTCTTCTAACTCTAATTCCTCCAAACATTTAATCCATACATCCCTTAACTATAGCAGACACATTTAAACAAAAACTCTAAGCACCATAACCACTACAGTTTATTATAGGGATTAATGTTCTAGGAGCCTATGGGGAAGTCTCTCTGGAGACAATAAATTCAACAAATCATTGTCAAGTGGTTTAAAAAAAAATTCTCCCACCATCTGTACCCAAAGCCCTTATCCGTAGCCTAGGACAAATCTTTACCTTCCTTATTATTTATTTAAAAAAAGATTTATATAGATAAGTGGGATGCTTTTGCTAAGAGCCTCAGATTCTTCAGTGACCAAAGTGACCAGTGCCAAAGTGCTTGACGTTTAATTTCACCATTATAATGGCATAAATTCTAAAGTTAAAACTAACTAATACAGCTCTCTATGCAATGCCTTTTCAGTGTCAGATTCAATGAAACTATATGACAGTATACATTGTGCCCTCTTTTTTTGAGTAGATTCCTCATTAAAAAACATTATCTAAATTGCAGTCTGCATGTATGCAGTCACTTCCTCTAGATTGTAAGCTTGATTGAGCAGGGTCCTCGTCAACATCAATCGTGACATTTCTAATATTGTAAAGTGTTGCGGAATAAGTTGGTGCTATTTAAATACCGATAATGAAAATAATAATGTGCAAACCAGGGATTCCTTCTATCACAACACAGCATCTCTTGTAAGTAAATGAGTATAACCTCAAATGACCTCCCAGCCATCCTATTTTTTATTCTTTATTTTTTTTCAGCCTTGTTCTCATCGGCCCATGAAATTTGTTTGTAATTAATTTCCTTGATCTTCTAGTGTAAAAACTTATCTTCTATCATATCACTGGAATAATTTAATGCTCGAAATGAAAGAACCATGCCAGAATGAGCAGCAAGCTGTGTGCTTTAATTATCAGAATTTATTATAATGGCATGAAGAAATACGTTAGTACAACAATGATGCTTTTTGTCAAGAAACACATTCTGTACAACTAACTATTATAAATTCTATTTAGAATCTGATATGCATAGCCTGTGCCTTTTATTCTTGTATGTCAGAACCATTAATCAATTAAAATATTTTAATGTAAAGAAGGGTGCGTTGATAAAACCATGTTACATGTATCTAACCCCAGTAGCTAAACATGACCTTTTTTGGGAGGCTACGAAATCCATCATTCTCTTCATCACTGTCACTTGGAAGGCATAAAAATACTGCCATTTCAGCATAGGAAATTCTCTCTCTATTATTTACGCTAACATTAAACCTATCCTTAGCCTGAATTATTCAGCACAGGTTTGTCAGTACACCAATGGTGTTATGAACAATAGAACCACTCACGCCTTGTCTAAACACAAACCAAACGTATGCAAACTGTGCGGAGTGATTGAATGCAGTACCCACTTTATCAAATGTGAAATAAAATAAACATCGTTTCCATGGCTTTTACACAGGCTGGATGCTCTTAAAATTTGGTACTAATGTGGAGAACCTTTTAATGAGGGTTAACATAAGATTGAGATGTTTCTTAATTCAAAATTAGTTCTTAACCAAAAACTGGCAAGGGAATTGTACATTTTAGTCCAAACAAAGCTAAGCTGAAAAAATTGCTGACAGAGATTTTTTTCTCTCCCAGTTTGGCAATTTTAGTCGACAATTTGCAATTCCCTTGTCAATTTTCCACAATTTTCAGTTGTGAGAATGCTGCTAATGATCAGCTTCAATATGGCGGTATAAATCATAAAAAGGTCTATTAACAGCGTAATAACATAAATCAAATCCATTTACTAAGAGAAAGGAAATTCTATGATTGTTAAAATAAACTAGAAATAAAAAAGCATGAATATATCACAAAAAAGATTTGATCTAAGTATGAATAAATATAACAGCAAATCAGCATATCTTGATCCATCCGTAGGCCCATTATGATATGCCTTGTTTCTTTTCTTTAGGACCAATCTTTGTTTAAGCAATAATTCTCAAATGTATTGACTATCATTTGTAACTGATAAGTTTGCATTTACAATAATGTAACCTAATGAATTATAGAATTTTTTATCTATACACATTTTATATAGCACTGTGTTTCAGACATTGCAAAGAGGTTTTTATACATAGTCTGATCTCTGTAAAGGAAATGTATAAATATTGTCATAGTGAAGAGGCTGTTGCTTGACACTTTTGTCTGTTATTTAAACTGGGATCTGAGGACCGTAATATAATTTAAATTTATATAACCCCACACACACACACACAGACGATTAATTTACACACGACTGAACAATATTTTGGTGCCTTATAACTATAAATAATACTAATTAAAGGACCACTATAGTGCCAGGAAAACATACTCGTTTTCCTGGCACTATAGTGCCCTGAGGGTGCCCCCACCCTCAGGGCCCGCCGGGCTCTAGGGGGTGGAAGGGGTTACATTTACCTCTTTCTCCAGCGCCGGGCGGGTGACTCTCGTCCTCCTCTCCTCCTCAGCTGAATGCGCATGCGCGGCATGACCCGCTCGCGCATTCAGCCAGTACACAGGAAAGCATTCTCAATGCTTTCCTATGGACGCTGGCGTCTTTTTACTGTGAAAATCACAGTGAGAAGCGCCGAAGCGCCTCTAGCGGCTGTCAATGAGACAGCCACTGGAGGCTGGATTAACCCTATTATAAACATAGCAGTGTTATGTTTATAGAAAAAGCAGTGCTATGTTTATAGAAAAAAGGGTTAAACCTAGCTGGAACTGGCACCCAGATCAGTTCTGACTGATGTGTGTTCCAGGCTATGCTCCCCCATCAGCAGGTGTGCTGGTGGACTTAGAGTTAGGAGGCTTCTGGCCATCAGCCATTATTTATTGAAGTGGAAATAGAAATTATTATCCATTGTAACTGTCTCACTATGTTGCTTGGTGTAGCTTCATAATTCATTGCTGACTTTATTTCTCTCATTAAACCACCACACCAACTGTATGCTTAGAGGTGTAACAGATCATGAGCAATATGAAAAGTATGGAAGTTTATCAATGGACCTAAACCTCCTCAGGCTATGCCATTGACAGGACATAAACCTCATCAGACTATGCCAATCTCAGGCATCAAACCTGCACAGGCAAACCCAGTATCAGGCTCAGAATTCTCTGGAGTGAGTTACATAGTATCTCCGGTACTTTGTTTACTGCAGACTGTCCCAATCTGTGAACTTAGTGCCACTGTCTTGTCATGTGACTCCATTGTCTCACCAAGGCTATGAATCCAACATCTTGCAGAAGGATATGAATGAATGTTCATTAGATTAAATAATGCAATTTTTTACTGAACTGCACACATGGGTAAACTGGCTGGCTTTCTTTGTAACAGATAGATGTATGAATGCAATTGTCAGATGTTTATTGAGAAGGCCATTACATTGATCACCATCTTTACCCATGTTGATTCTTGGTAAATACGTAACCGATAATAGCTGGCATACTCGGTGCATATCATTGAATATTTCAGTGCATCAATAGTTGACATTCACTTATTGATTCTCTGCATTGCTTCCATGACTCTTTAAACCCATATACGTCATATGGCTAATCCTAACACGCTAGGGAGCAAGTTATGACCCCATTAAGTAGACCAGACTATTGCCAAATTTGTGCAATGTAATTGCTATGCATTTTCTTATAGTATTTATTTTTGGTTTTGCGTTTAAATGGCGGCAATGTTTTAGTTATAAAGCTGCATTTTAGTCTTATAGTACTTATGCAAAAAGAACCCTGTGCAATTATCAGGTAATTAGTGTAAGGATACATCATGACACTTGTATAGTAGTATAATGGTTAAATTAATGTTACTACATTAGCAAGGAACACACAGGTGCCTCTTTATTCTGAGAGCAGTTCCATCTGTCTAGCCATTATCTAGCTTCCTGGGAGCTGTAAAACAGAGTCTAGTGTTTTAGTCTACATACTGTTTCCGGCACTTGCTATGAGAAAGTTCTGAAAATAAGTCTGGAAAGACAGACAGACAGGCAGATATATCTAAATAGGCTCTACAAAAGAATAGTTGACAGGTTCTCTATTCATATCAATTATTTTGCAACACATTTGTATGTGTATAATAGTATAAACTATAACAAATTCTGCTCACAGACTCAGATTCGTTTGAACAAGACCTTCAACAGCCTTTTTTTTCCAGTATGTCCAACTTTTTTTCCATATATGTAAAATCCCCAAATCTGTGCACAAGGAGGACATTTGTTGCCTCAAATTTTAGGCAGTTGTCAGATAGGGACAGTGCTAATTCAAATTGTAATACTCATGTATTTTTAGAGTCAATACTAGAAATGTTACTGCTGGCTTGGGAGATATGTGTTTATAGAGGAAATATTGCTAGTGGTGACATTTTGTAGTTGTAATTTTGGAAGGTCCCGTTTATATCCTCTGTGTGCGGGTCCTTAGCTCAATAGACTTCGTTAGGTGGATTCACTACTGTCATAGCAGTCCACCTTAGAGACTTGTTTTTGGTTTTCTAAACCACTTGTAATAGAAGTTCCATCTACCACTCCTTTCACTTTTCTTAATGTACTGCTGTTTTCAAGAATACGTAGAGTCTGCCAAGCTGTGATTAACATAGCTGTATCTGGGCAAACAATTAATTAGATGTGCTTCTATGGCTATAAATGTCTGCAAATGCATATTATTGATATTTACTGCATGTGTATTTCTTCTTGTTTAATTGTTTTAAGATTCTATTAAAATGTTCTAATATCTAAATGACATAGGAGCCCTGGGAGTTTTGCACATACTTAGTGAATACTAAATTAGCTTTTAGCCGGTGAATTGCTGTTTAGTGTGGTACATTTGTTTGCCAGTTTTAAATAGGACCCTATGATGCTTCAGGTTTGCCTTCAACTTTGAAATAGTATTCAAATTCTAATAGAATTCACTATTACCTTTGAAATACATAAAGGAACACTGTAAGATCTGAAATACAAACATATATCCCTGACCCTATAGCGCAGGGCCAGATAAAGAGCCCATTGGGCCTTCTGCTGACAATTCCGATGGGCCCAATTATAGAATCTTATCGAAAGAAAACACTAAAACAGTCATCCCTCCCAAGCATCATGTTTCTGCTGGAGGTGCTGCTGGAGGGAAACTCACAGGACATAGCTATCAGCAGTGGCGTACATACCAGGGTCGCAGGGGTCGCGGCTGCGACCGGGCCCGGCCCACCAGGGGGCCCGGCCGCCCCTGCGACCCGGTATGTAGCCACTGGGCCAGCCTCTTCTCCTGGGGGGCCCAGGAGCCGGCCACCCCAGGGCCCCCCGAGACATAGCTATCAGGAAAAACATACCCTATGCTAATCTCTCGCTTTCCGGTAAAGCAGGATTTCGGTGGACGGGGTAAAAGGGTGGGTCACTGATGTGAATCACGTAACCAGAACCGCCCAAAGGGATAAACATGCTCAAAAGAATTAGATGGTCAGCCTGGCATGAATGTACATCAGGCTGCCTGTCAATCATACAGGATGACCAACCAAGGGCATACCATGCAGACAGCACCTTCAGCTTGGCATAAATGCATCTAATGATGCTCTAGTTCTACACTTTTTAAATGACTTTCCATTAGCACTCACTGGTCTACTCCTCCTTACCTTCTTACAAGCAGGCAGAAGCTCCTATTATACCATCTGGGACAGAGAAAAGTGTATGTGGGGAGTGTAGAAGAAAGGGAACATGCCACAGTGTTAGAGAGACTGAAGCAGCAAGAGCATTTTCATAGTGCGCAAAGTCAGCTTTACCTTTACTTTTCATTGTCAGCCAGTCTACACCAGTTGTGTTCACCTGCATCCCTTTTAAGTTGCCATATTTAAGCAAGAGCATGTTTTTTTTTTTTTTTTAATCAGTGGGCCTATTCCTTAGGCATGGGCCTGGCACTGCAGCTCCATCAGCCCCTATGTTAATCTGGCCCTGCTATAGCATTAAAAACACTACTAGGTCATCCATGCCCCCCCCCTTAAATATAGTAAAAATTCACCTTTAATCCAGCAGCGCGTGGGTGTGCCAGCAATGGCCCCACAACCGACACACCACCTTGACTGACATCATCAGATGTTATGATCTCAACCAATCCATGATTTACCTTAAGAAAGCATTAGATTGGCTGAGATTGTTAATTCTCAGGATTTCAGCCAAGGAGGGGATTGGCAGAGCCGAGCAGTTTGTTGGGCAATCAGCATCTCCTCATAGAGATGCATTGAGTCAATGCATCTTTATGTGGAAAGTTCAGCATGGAGATGCTAAACGTCAGTGCTGCACACTGTGCAGCACTGACCTAGGAAGCACATCTAGTGGCCATCCAAGGAGTAGCCAGTGAAGGCGCCCCTAGGCTGTAATGTAAACACTGCCTTTTCTCTGAAAAGACAGTATTTACAGCAAAAAGGCTGCAGGGACTGACTATACTCACCAGAACCAATACAATAATCTGTATTTGTCCTGGTGTCTACTGTCCCTTTAAATTTGCAAATTGATAAAACAGCCTACATCATGAAACGTGCTGTGTTGGCAGGCCTTCCAAGTGCTTGTATGTAATCTTTGGGACATGTAGCGGGTCATCAAGTTCTCAAGGCAGCATACCTTAGCCAATGTCTTGACAACACTTATCCATTGTTGGTAACTATTCAGCTGTATTTCATATATGGGATTAAAGGGGAGCTATCACTTTTCTGGAAAATTACACTATTAAGCAAAACACTGAAACTCACCTTGTCCATGTGGTGCTCTGTTTCTTTTAAATGTATATTAAAATGTAGCAAATTACATCACAATCCAGTTCTGTCCTGGCACAATCAGGGCACACATTGCCGTGGACAAGGGAAAAAAGAAAACAGTATTTCTGTTTTTCATCACCACTTTTTATAAGGCAGAAAAGGATAGTGCTTAAAATAGTGAATAGCAGGGAGTAGTGATGTCCCGAACGGTTCGCAGAACGGTTCGCCGAATGGCGAACATATGCGCTGTTTGGTCCGCCCCCATGTCATCATTGAGTAAACTTTGACCCTGTACCTCACAGTCAGCAGACACATTCCAGCCAATCAGCAGCAGACCCTCCGTCCCAGACCCTCCCACCTCCTGGACAGCTCATTAAGAATGCAGCTTCACAATGAATGTAAAATGGATGCTGTCCAGGAGGTGGGAAGGTCTGGGAGGGAGGGTCTGCTGCTGATTGGCTGGAATGTGTTTGCTGACTGAGGTACAGGGTCAAAGTTTACTCAATGATGACATGGGGGTGGACCGAACAGCGCATATGTTCGCCATCCGTGGCGAACCGTTTGGCGAACCGTTCGGGACATCACTAGCAGGGAGCCATGATTGGATACACTCTGTTCATGGATAGAAGTAAATACAGCAGTGTAGGTTTCTACTTTTAATTTTTTTTTCAGCCATCACAAGACATATTTGTATAATCACCTTAAGCCTACAATACCACCCAACAGGAATGTGAGAATTGGAATTTTCCATTAACCCAACTAAAGTTAGAAATTGAGGATTTTAAAACCTATTCAGGTTTAATAATAGTGACAGCTAAATCAATGTAGCTAAAGCATTAACCTTTAACTAATGTTAGGTTGTTCTTTAAAGTCACAATGTTTAAATGGGTAAACATTCGATTGTATATGCTTTACAGAAGTTCAGTGTTAACAATATAAACTCAATTCATTTTTCCTCGTAAAACCCTTTGTTAAAAAAAAAAAATACAAAACATAATAAAGTATTATTTTAAAACAAACTATGCTTTTTAATATGTGTTTGGCATTTGTCTTTTTTCTCTGTCCAATATTAGATTCCCTTCAATCCTTTAATTATTATGACGGGACATGTACTTGGAAATTGATACTAGATTCAAGCAATTAAACATCTCATTTATTTTTTGCAAACTTGCTAAAAACAGTGGTTTACAGGAACTGAATCTAAGTGGTAAACATTTAAAACCTTAATTTACGTTGCGTGTAAGTTTCCTTTCCAAAACCGTTCAAGCCAAATCTTGTTAAGGCATCCGTGAAAATTAACAAATGTAACGTGTATCAGTATTGAGAACAAAGTCAAAGGAATTCTCCCATTCAAATGCTCGCGAAAGAGAACAAAAACTCATTTATTGCTCCTTTTATAGATTCATCATACTGTGAGATTTTAAGCTTTTCTGTATTGTAAGTGTTGTTCCCTATAGCCCCTAAGACATGAGCATTTGCTTGGAAAACCCAGAGGAATCCTGGCAGCTAACAGTACTTTGATAAATATGTCATTTGTAATGGATGAACCGGGTGTGATGAAAGCCATCTTGCTCAGTGGAAAATGACTTTTGACTCTTTAACCCTTCTTCTGACTGCAATAAAATAATCAATGGATCTCTTTGCTTCTTTGAGTCGAAGAAGGGAATCCCTGTAGGAATAATAACTAATAAATGCGCCATGCTAATCTTTTATTAGTTTGTTCCTGTAAAATTTGACAGTAATAATTGCAGTTACTTTCTCTTTATGATTAATAAGTTACACATCTATTTCTGGCATAATATTGTTAAACAGGAAAAAATAAATATGTTGAATGTATTAAAAAACACTATTTCGTTCAGTCACCGTCCTCTGGGCAGAATGTGTTTCTTTTAAAAAAAATTCACAAATTTCAAAACAATGTTTCACGGTACAGTTTCGCATTTGTAGAAGATATTATAAGATCCCCAGACTTATTCACACGTTTTTGAATTGTCAAGAATTTTCTTTAAATTAAAGGGTATTAGAATTTTTTGGTCAAATCAGCTGAACTGCAAACTAAATTTTCACTTTGGATATTTTGGACATAAAATTTTAGTAAATTGAATTTAAATTCCTGACAATTCACACATTATTATTCTTGTTATTATTATTAGCATGTATAAAGCTCAAACAGATTCTGCACCGTATACAGTTATAAAATGAGCATATTTGACAAGTAATTTACAAAGATGCCACAGGCATTAAGCACTGTGTCATATATGTATTGTGGCAATAAAGGGTTAAGATGGCCTGTTTTTACAGTTAGGTAAAGTTTAGTAAAAGTACATGACCCCTGGGTAGGTTGTTGGGCAGAGTGGGACAGGCAGCTGGGCGGATTTGGTGACACCGCTGTTGCTGAGGATTGGTTGCAGGTCGCCCAGCCAGCGAAGTGCGGGAAGCCAGGTAAGAATAAAAGTGACAGCACAATCGCAAGCCATCTCAGCTGTTTGCAGGACAGCAGAAGCATGGACGGACTCCGGCGGTCCCTCCCCTATTTGCTAACTTTCTTTATAATTAATGTCGTGGTGTTAGAAAGCATCGGGGCAAAGTCATCCTCAGGTTTAAGGTCTGAGGAAGCATATGTGTTAAATGGTTGTATATAAAATGAGGTCAAGTTATCTATGACTAACTGGCAATTAAGTGAGGGTAAAAGTTTTGGAAGTGAAGTGAAAAGTTTATGTAAATTTGTTACCATTATCAAGTTATGGTGGTATGCCCCTTTTAAGATTTAAATAAACACCACAGGCTATTGTGTCTAAATTGTGTCTGTGTTTATTGTGTGGTCTAAGTTATTTATGCGAAATATTGCCTACCATACATGTATAACATACAACTGAGAAAGAGGCGAAAAAGTCAAATTTTAAGTATACTTGAAGAATCCTGTCAGTTTTGGTTGTACTTAGCATATATTTCAATGCGTATTATAAGTATTAGGTTTAGGTGTTTTTCTCTTTTTTTTTATTTTATTTTTTATTTATCTTAACTTTGTGGTAATATAATGTTTGTTGCCTCATCTGTTAATTAAAGCCAACATGTCTGCTAGCAAAAAGGAAAAACAGAGAAGGACTGCGCCACAGAAAAGAGTACTAAAATCTTGTCCCAGTAATATAAGATATACAAAATAAAATTGTCTCTTAGTAAAATAAATAAATAAGTTCAACTGTGGTTTTTGGTTCTTTGTACTTGGGGGATGTGAAGGGTCTGGGTCTTCTCAGTCTCCGTATGTGGAAAAAGAAAAGACAGAGCGACCTAATAGTGCAATATGTCTGGGCTTGACGGACAACACAAAGGAAATAAAGATATTGCACTCACATGAAAAAGAGCTATGACCAGCTCTAGTAAATATCGCATACAGTGGTATAATCCCCACTTATGGGATATGATGGTCGTAGCCTTTCACAGCAGATGATTATCTAGGTGCTCAGAGAAGAAGAGATAGCCACAAATAGAGCTCTCAGTAATATAATAGAAGTAAATAAAATAAACAGAATATTACTCACAAGCGTGTAGCAGACTCACTTGTCTTCTTGTCTTCAGTAAACGGTTTGCGGGCTTTCTTGTGCATCATCTTTAGAAGAGGCTTCCTTCTGGGACGACAACCATGCAGACCAATTTGATGCAGTGTGCGGCGTATGGTCTGAACCCCCACCACTTCAACTTCTGCAGCAATGCTGGCAGCACTCATATGTCTATTTCCCAAAGACAACCTCTGTATATGACACGGAGCACATGCACTCAACTTCTTTGGTCGACCATGGCGAGGCCTGTTCTGAGTGGAACCTGTCCTGGGAAACCGCTGCATGGTCTTGCCCACCATGCTGAAGCTCAGTTTCAGGGTCTTGGCAATCTTCTTATAGCTTAGGTCAACTTGATGTTGAGCAACAATTCTTTTTTTCATATCCTCAGAAAGTTCTTTGCCATGAAGTACTGTGTTGAACTTTCAGTGAGCAGTATGAGAGAGTGTGAGAGCGATAACACCAAATTTTACATAACTGCCTCCCATTCACACCTGAAACCTTGTAACACTAATGAGTCACATGACACCGGGGAGGGAAAATGGCTAATTGGGCCTAATTTGGACATTTCCACTTTGGGGTGTATTCACTTTTGCTGCCAACGGTTTAGACCAGGCATAGGCAACCTTCAGCACTCCAGATGTTTTGGACTATACCTCTCATGATGCTTTGCCAGCATTATGGTGGATGTAGTCCACAACATCTGGAGTGCCGAAGGTTGCCTATCCCTGGTTTAGACCTTAATGGCTGTGTGTTGAGTTATATTGAGGGGACAGCAAATTTACACTGTTATACAGGCTGTACACTTACTAATTTACATTGAAGCAGAGTGTCATTTCTTCAGTGTCGCCACATGAAAAGATATAATAAAATATTTACAAAAATGTGAGGGGTGTACTCATTTTGTGAGATACTGTGTATATATATATATATATATACAAGGTGTTCCATAGATTTCACAGTTGGTTTTGTGTGTGTGCTTTGGGGTAAAAATTTGTGAACTGAGGAATCACTCATCTCTATCTGTGTCATTCTACTACCTGCTGACAACAGTCGCCCTTAGATTGCTTCTTTATAATTATAGTCGAGAAAGTGAATGAGATGGAGCGAAGGCGGCAAAAATAAAAGCTACAGAGCATAGAAAGATAAATAAGAGCACAGCTACAAAAAACATAGTAAGATGAATATATATATATTATAGTCGAGAAAGTGAATATATATATAAAAATATATTAAAAACATAGTAAGATGAATATACTATGTTTTTAATATATTTTTATATATATATTCACTTTCTCGACTATAATTATAAAGAAGCAATCTAAGGGCGACTGTTGTCATAAGGTAGTAGAATGACACAGACAGAGATGAGTGATTCCTCAGTTCACAAATTTTTACCCTAAAGCACACACACAAAACCAACTGTGAAATCTATGGAGCACCTTGTAATATCTGATATACTTAATGGAAAAAATTGCTGGTTTCAGCTAAATGAGGTAACACTATACCTCCAGATACTTTAAGCAGTGAGAAAATGCTATAATTACCAAATTTCCTGTTATCAGACATGATTATCAAGAACTAATACATGTCATTATTTACATTATATCTTTATATGGCACCAATAACTTCTGTAGCAATAAATACACAGAGTAAGGATAAAACTAAGCATATTTTCTGCCTGCAATATTACAATCTCCATCTGTATTTATTGTAAAAATGTAGAGTAGTTAAAGGAGATGGAAGTTTCTCCTCAAATGTCCAATTGGAATATGAAAAATAAAACCAAAAAGAAGGGGAATGTAGTGCACCACGAGTAACCCGACCGGTTACCTCAGCTAATTAATTACCTCAGCCATTCTGGAACCCTTAAAACAAGCAGGCATTCCTTTCCCCCAGTAACCTGACGACACACATTTCTGTTAGTACAACACAATTGAGGTTTATTGGAACACACATGGCTTTTATGCCCAGTCCCCTACATGGGGTTTACAATACAAGACAACAGGGGTTTCAATCCCAGGATCCTCTACAGAAAAATATTCAATATTCTGAGACACTCCAAAAATACATTTTCAAAAGGGGCTAATTTGAATTTGAAAGGGGGCAGACGGTTTACAACATGGATTGATCCTTTGATTAATCAAAGGCTCTGCAAGGTGTGAAATTCTACACTTGAGATGCCTGGCTGTCTTGTTCCAATGATAAGTTAATTTCTTTGAAATGTTAATGATATTAGCCTTCCTGAAATACATTGTATGATAGCATTCCGTATCACAGTATGCTATGCTTTATATAGTATCACACTGTACTGTATTATAACATTCACTATCACTCTATATAACACTGTATGATATTATTCTGTCTCATCCTGTATCACTCTATATCTCACTGTATTATAACATACTGAATTACTCTGTATTACACTATTATAGCATACTGTATCACACTGTACTATAGCATACTGTATCACACTGTATTATAGCACCCTGTATCACTATATATCACACTGTACTATAGCATACTGCATTACACTGTATTATAGCATACTGTATCACACTGTATTATAGCACCCTGTATCACTATATATCAGACTGTATTATAGCATACTATATCACACTGTATTATAGCACCCTGTATCACTATATATCACAATGTATTATAGCATATTGTATCACACTGTATTGCAGCACTCTGTATTATATCATACTGTATCACACTGTATTATAGCACCCTGTATCACTATATATCACACTATATTATAGCATACTGTATCACACTGTATTATAGCACCCTGTATCACTATATATCACACTGTATTATAGCATACTACATCACACTGTATTATAGCACCCTGTATCACTATATATCACACTATATTATAGCATACTGTATCACACTGTATTATAGCACCCTGTATCACTATATATCACACTGTATTATAGCATACTGTATCACACTGTATTATAGAACCCTGTATCACTATATATCACACTGTATTATAGCATACTGTATCACACTGTATTATAGCACCCTGTATTACTATATATCACACTGTATTATAGCATACTGTATCACACTGTATTATAGCACCCTGTATCACTATATATCACACTGTATTATAGCATACTACATCACACTGTATTATAGCACCCTGTATCACTATATATCTCACTATATTATAGCATACTGTATCACACTGTATTGCAGCACTCTATATTATAACTGAGTTCCAGTATCATATCCCAAAGAGACACCAACACTTACCCACATATTAATATCTAAGCCTCATTTCTATTACATCCAGAATGGGACAAGCACAATCTTCTAATGAGCCCAAACATGATTTGTTAACAAGGGGGGCACGTGTGGGCATGGTACTCAGTGACGACGGTCCGTCGCAGGGAAAAGAAGCCCATCTACATCCATAAGCAGGGATTGTTCCTCTAGTACTCACATATTAGTTAATAATAAACTAAAGATAGTATGAACAGGTAATAATATTCCGTTCACATGTGTAGCCACAACACCAAATTATCTCAGAAATTAGAAATATTAGATTGTACTTGTGAGTCATTCCATCGTTAAATTAACAGGATTCTTGCCACGGTGCTGGACTTTTCCCAATTATTGATAATTTATCACAATAGGTGCAAGTAGGTCCGCACACATAGATAATCGCAAATAATCCACAGAAAAATTATGTATACGAAAAGAGTGCACATTTATTGACAAAAAAAAGTATGCAAATGAAAAGTTCATGGCATCATGCTGTCACTGCCGCCCTCAAAGATGCTAACGGTAGTACAGGCATATCACACCAAAACATTGTAGTACACAGAGATGACACAAATTTTCCAGCAAGAGAGAAAATAAATAAATAAATATGTCTGGAAAATATCAATTTGCCGTACAACCTGCAACTGCCACACAGGGGATAGACCACCCAGACTACCCCGAAAAAGACTACCCCGAAAAAGAAAGCCATGAATGCGTTTCGTACCTTCCTTGGACATTGAGAAAGCACCAAGGAAGGTGTAAAACACATTCTTTAGTCCTGGAAAGTGTAAGTGCGTTTATTTACCCTCTTAGTTTGTTGACAAAGAATTGGCAGGTATGTCTGGTGTGTCTGTCAATCATCCAGACTGACACACTGAGGACAGACAATGTTTTGTTTTATTCCTCTCTGTATGGTACTAGTGCTCTTAGCATACTGAGAATACATCTAACAATGCACTCGCGCTATGTTTTTTAGGGACAATTCCCTGGTGTGCCCAATAGCAAGACAGTCGCTCCGAAATTGGGACGATTGGCATGCCTGCTGCCACCATAACCAATACAGTAATTTTTAGTGATTATAACGCGTGGAGTAATCCTTTGAATTAATATGTAATCAGCATAAAAGAACAATAAAAGCAGCACTGTCACCATCTGGGGACTTTGCATATCTTGCAAACTCCCCCAACGATTACATGGCCACTGGTGGTCCGGTGGCTGGAGGGGCAGGGAAAGGTGAGATTTACCTACCTTAACCTGTCCCTTGTGGGCACGGCCATTTTCTTCTGGCTGGTCCTCCTCAGCACCTGTCCCTTCACAGAGTACTGCATTGAGGTTCTCACTGGATCCTCCATACAGCTAAAATATCTCTTGTGATGGCTGGGAGATTGACACTTCTATACAGTGGTGACAGTGGTCTAGGAGTGTCAGGTGTAGGAAAAATACTGAGATAAAGTATTTTGACAGGGTTGACAGTGCCACATACAGAGCAATCACCATTGGAATACAATCTATGACAACATTTATCACTTTTCCCCATAATAACACCTGTTTTGCCTTGATAATTATGAACCTTAGTTCTTTGCCTTTGTAACCTTTTCCCATGGTGGATCTGCAGAGTCAGTGACCAAGAGTCACATAGATAATTGGATAGATGGATAGCCAGACAGACATATGTATATACAAAGACACACACAACATGCAATATTGCTTAGCTAAAGCTATGAAGGAGAGTACATTTATGACTGGCAATTTCTAAGTGCCTCGTTATTTTAGTTTCTTAATGTGAATAGTCTTTAAAATAAATGGGTGATGAAGATTGAGGGTGTACTAGCAAGGAGACATTTTGCAATGCCTTTGTACTTCACATTATATAATTAGGGCATACTTAAACAGAGCAAATATTTAATAAGTCCTCTGTGTGTTCCACATGATAATTGCAATTACACCCACTGAGTGAACATGCAACCACTGCATACAATTGGTTGTCATTGGCTCATAAAATTGAACAGACTTTAATAACCTCAATAATTATTTCTCCTTATAATCTGGCAGAGCTAAACTTCTGAATTGACAAGTGCGGGTTGCCACGGTATTAATTTGGTAATCTTCCTCGGAATCTATTGGGAAATTATTCATAAGGATGCAATATATGAATAAAGAGCATGCATAAAAGTCATTACACCGGCCTTTCTCTTTGCCCCACACCGGTTTACAGTTCGAAGGAGCTAATATGATATATTTAATGAGAATGTGAAGCTCAGTTCACCCCTCACACTGATGTATTTTACATGAGGTAGAGATGTTTATCAAATAGCCCAAGAGCAAATGAACGTGTATAGCCAGCTTTAATGGTTGTTCAGTGATATATCGGAAATGTTTATTTTTTTTTATAGCATTTGTATTTATATTGTTATATTCATTGTGCAATCAATTTACATATTTCCAAAGGATAATTTGTGTTTATCTCTTGCTATGATATCAATTAAAAACCTAAATACATAGCACCATACTTATTAGGAAGAGATCCTCTTCTATGGAACAGTATAGCCTTTAATCCTTTAAGAAGTTTCTTAAAACCCATATATTAAGAATAGTCTATGGCGTCCTAGGGTAACTGTCACTTCTCAAACCTACCGTTTACTGTCTCAACTCAATTAGTGGCTCCACTCTCCACTTCACTATCGCCTTGCATTTCTGCCACTGACCCACTCTTACACTTGGTTGCCATCGCCTGTGTTGCCCTTCCTATTACATTTTTATACCCCGACGCTTGTTAGAGCACAGTCCTCATTAACCCATTGTTCCTGTCAGTATTTGTAATAGTTTGTCGTATTTGCTGTTAAATTCACTCCTTTAATTTGTAAAGCACAGTGGAATAAGTTTGTGCTATGTAAATACCAATAATAATAACATATTCATTAATAACTTCATGATGTTAGGACGTGTCATTACTGTGTTGTTAGGATGTGCCATTACATAGTTCTAACTATGCTGGGCTCTACCCAGGGCCGGCTTTAGGCCTTTAGGCGCCCTGTGCAACAGGTCTTCATGGTGCCCCCCACCAAGTTGCCGTTATACAGTCACACACACAGGCAAAGGCAGACAGTTAGACACGCACAGTTACAGGCATGCAGGCACTCTTGCATGCTGATAGGCACACACTCAGTTAAAGGCAGATAGTCACACATACAGGCACAGGCACACTCAACAGCACAGCTAAAGCGACACACACAATTGGAGTCACACACAAACAGGCAAGCAGTCACACACACACACACACACACAGAGGCAGGCAGTCACACACAAGCAGGCAGACACACACACACACACACACATTTACCTCTTTCCATTATGGCTGGAAGGAGGAGTGGATGCAGTTCCTGTGCAGCAGTTACCAGGGGGCTTCTAGTATTTATTAGCTCCACCCCGTCGCTCATTAAGCCCCACCCCTATCGTATGTTAAGCCCCGCCCCGCCACCTCCATTTATTTATTTTTATAGACCCGGGTGGGGAATAATTAATCCTCCACCCGGGTACTTCTCAGCTGCTAGCTCCTCAAGGGAGACCCCCAGAGTCTGAACAGATCTGCATTACCAAAACCGATTGTGATTGTGCTGAGCTTTGATAGTTTTCCAGTGTTGATCGCAATGTAATCAGCTGGGAAAACATGCTTGATTCCAGTACTAAAAGGGAAATCTTCTTATATTATTGAGAATAGCCAGTAGACAGCAATGTACCACTCTCTAGTGTTTTAACTTGGAAACCAATCTCCTGAACCTAGTACTGATATTAGCAGAGGGTTTCCCTATAGTTAAAGTTAGGTGCATGGGTAGGGGTAGTGATAAGGTAGGGTTAGTAGTAGTGTTAGGGTAAGGTGAGAGTTAGTGGTCGGTTATGGATAGTGTAGGGTTAAGGTTAGCGGTAAGGGTAGGTATACAGTCAAAATTATTGTAAACCTAGGATTAAAGGTAGGTGGCTATAGCATTAAACATTTTGGTATAGGGTTAGCATTATATAATGCATTTAACAATCTAGATCTATTTTCGTTTTTTTGTTTAGTTGCACTGGATGCGTAAAAAATATTATAAGCAAAATATGGAAAATGTGTTTTATTACCATATTTTCAATTTTTTTTACAATGTTTTTACAATGTTGTGTTAGGTATAAATATAGGATATGAAAGGAAAGCACTTTCTGTCCTTTAAAAAACAATATATAATATGTTTGGGGAACCTTAAATTATGGTGACATAATAGCACATAGCACAAATGATAGGTTTTGATTTGGTCCAGAACTTGGATAAGTCACTTCGTCCGTAAGGTGTTAATATGCTGCCCTTAGCAACTCAGGTGTAGATTCAACATTTAGGCTTTGTGGTCAATGACCAAAAGCACATCAGAGCTATGAGTCAAACACATTTCCCATTATTCTCCTTCAGATAGTTTTTTGTTTGTTTTTTTCTGTGCTTTTTATTTTCTCTTTTATTTAATTCAAGTTAATATGTTAATTTATTCAAATAAATAAAAAGCTGTACTAATAGGCTATGTTTATATGCAGGCATACCCACAACACACACATGGATGTACAAATATTGATACACTTTAATTCTACTTATATTATATAGATTTGTAGTAAAGAGAGAAAAAATAATCTTATCGTTTAAAACTAACCTCGCTTGTCTTTGTGCTTGTTGTTTTCCTTCCGGATACAGGTGAGATATTTTATATTCATGGTTCATTTTAACACATGACAAAATCATAAACATGTCCGCAGGCGATTGCATTTTATTATTTCCCCCTCTGTATTTAGATAGATGAATTATTATTTATATGTGGAGCAGTTTGTATCCAGACTATTTTCCATCTACAAGCCTGACAATGTTATTACCCTATTATGGTGGGCGATGATTTTATCAATCTCGGTGGGATGAAACAAGGCGTTGCTCTTGCTAGGATTTGAACTTGTGAACTTCAGGTTTGAACAGATGTCAAATGCGTTATTGTTAGTAGGCTTATTGTTTCCTAACCCAAAGCATGTTTTGATGGTTTTCCAGTTCCATCTAACCTTACACATATTGAGTACGCTGTTAGTATAGGCTGCTTTTATAACGTGTAGATCTTTTAAGATAAGTTACACAGACGTGAAGTTTATCTTGAGAGCCTGAAGCACTAGGCTAATAATTGATTGATGTATACATGGAACCTGCTCCAGATTCCATCTCTGCAAGACTAGAACCTTACACTACATAGTAACATAAAACCGATCATGAGAATGAAGTACATGTAGGCAGCCACTGTGCACACTGCATTAGCTAACTTCATTTCTCAGTGGATTGGGACAACACAAATGAAAGCAAACACAGCTAGCAATGAATAGACTCTCTTGAATACTAAACTTAATCCTTGGGCTAGTGTTACAGTCATGTCATAATGCAGGTGCTCAGCATTAGATTGCTAGAGAAGGTTTGGATTTCATCAGTCTCTGGATTTAATAGGCTTAACCTGGACATTGGAGTGTCTTATATATAGTGCTTGTAAGGGCAAGCATAGATCAATGCTGAGCATTCCCTCTGTCATGTTATTAGTGTCATCATTGACAGCAACAATGACATATACAAATAGATCATTGGGTCTGACCGTGACTTGTGGGTCATTCATAAACAAGGTGTTATATATGTGACAGGAAAGGACGTGTCGGTTGAAATATTCACACTAAACCTATAAATGATAACTGTATTTATTAGATTTAGCAACTGGTTCAAAATTATCAATAGTTTTTCTTGGATGCGCTCTCAATAGATTTGCTGAGTAAATGTGTTATGAATAGTTTTATAATGTCAAAGGTAAGAGAAAAGAAAGCCTTTTATCTTCGTGTAAAAGAAAAAAACATAATGTATTTTTTGTTTTATTATTTAGAAGTAATTTTCTCCACTTTTATAACTGGTTATACTTATAAGTTGGCCTAATAAAACATTTCTGATCAAACGCAATTCATGCAGCCAGTTATATATCAGACTAAGGGGACCTAACATGTGCTACCTGTCTTGAGCATCCTTCCATTTGAAGTTTAGAATGATAATGGCAAACACTTACTTTGCTAACAAAGATCACCATAAGTCAGAAAGGTGCCTGAATTGAGGGAATGTTACTGCAAGGCTTCTATATACACCATATGGGACTCCTTTGACAACATGCAGATCTATTCTAGAGAGATAATGTTAGCAGCTGTATATATAGTTATGGCACTGATTCTATCACATGTGGATTACAAGAACACTCTTGTAATCTTGCCAGATAACCTATCCTTTGCCCTACAAGCAATTGGGAACATTGCAGTTAGAGTCAATGTTAAGAAATGTACATTTAAACATACGCACATGTATAGCATACAAGAGCAACTCCCTCTGTTTGCAAGACGAGTTTACCTGCAAGTGTTCCACCTTTCTCAGATACCTTCACAAGAAGCGAGTCACAATTAAAGGAAAATAAAAGAAACCAATCGTCAAAATGCTTGGTCCGACACGCTATACCTACATCTATCAGTAAAACAGAAGATCATCTAATATTTTAAAGTTTATATGGGGATTTCAAAATAAAATAAAAATATATTACACATTATAGAATTCCATTGTTTTATGTGCATACCTTATCGAATTCAGACTGTCGTGTTTTACGTACAGACACAACTTTTTTTTTTATACACCACCGTTATGTGCTATTTTCTACATTATCAAGTATTAGGTGTTGAATATAAAATAATCCTTTAAAAAGGCACAATCTAAAGATAATTTCACGTTCCTGGAAATAATGATTCAACATGTTGTTCATAATCGCGTTTGACAGGTTATTTTCCACTGCGATAACCTGACAATGCAAAACGAATTAACTGTTAAGAGCCCTATAACACTTTGACCTCAACAATCTGTTTACATTCTTCAGCAGCTCCCATAGAGGATAATTATTGAACATGAAACACATTTGTGAAGTCTATATTGCCTTTACAGGTAATGGGAAAAAGGTAATAACAGCCAATGCTTGCTAATTCATCCTCCAACCCAATTCTCTTACATAGCGTACATCCCCTAACAGCCTATGCTTTTACAGTGGGTCACAAATCCAACAATGCAGTGCAAGCCAGTGTGCTTTTAAGTGATATATATTATTTTAGTGGATGTTTACTTTTAGGATGATTATTATTAAAAAGATGACTACAATTAGCTTATAGACTTTCTATTTTGAAAAATATATATCTTACACTTCTTCGTGTGATAGAAGTTATAGAGCTCAGCTACAACTGCCCTTTAATTCACCGGTTCTATTCCCCAATCATACTTTATTCTTTAATACTTTGGAGTATTAATAAAAAAATTGCCCTTTTTTTTAAGCCATAATAGCTGGACGAGAAAAATAGCACATATGTGTATTTTTTTATGGCCTACCGTGCAGTTCTCTGATTCTCCACAATTCCTTGTTTAGAGAAGAGATCAACTACTCACTACAGCCGTTCCTTTATAAACCACATAGTAGGATATGCCTAACTCCTTGTTGTGATTTGATTGAATCTTTACAGAAGTTTGAGAACGAGCCAAATTAGTTTTCCTCACCACCCAAGTTGGATTAAGTATAAAAATGTATACTGGACTATTGTAAGATTGCTTAAAAATGATCATCTTGAAGTTGAGCCAATTTGGCCCTAAATAAATATTACACAGGGGGGCTCGCTGTGATTGCTTTATCTGCTGTTTTACATACATAGCATCCTACTATACAGGACACGCATGCCACTTGAGGCCAAATGATTGTACATACAACATCTTGCTTTAATTCCTGCTTACAAATTTCTACATTTCACTCTCAGCATTAGAAGTGTACTAGTAGGAAGAATGTGCCAAATAACCTTATATTTAAGGATTTGCTAGACATTTTCTCTTTTTAAAATGGTATTTGTAGGAAGGCAGTCCCTTTAAGACCTAAAATTTGTTCCCTGAAATCTGGACACATTTCAAGGATAGAACGACAGCCTTGAATTAATGAAGCCACCATCAGTTTTATTATTATTATAATGAATTATCTCAGTTCAGAACAATGAAACATAGTTTGTTGCTGATCTGAGAATTACCAAAGCATGTATTACACTATCAAAATAGTTTTCCTGACATATGCATTTTTGTCACATTCAGAAGTCAAATAACAGTGTCTTTTAATGGCAAGAGTCCAACGTCTTCATCTACAAAGTCTATTTTTAAAGAAAGTGCTGACTTTACTTATCGATCACAGTTTAGATTACTAAAACACAAGTTGCCAAATGCATGGCGTCTTTTGGATGACTATAGAAAGGAAATCTAGCCAGCCTGCTGCTCCAGTAAAGAATGTCACAAAGGTTTTAGAGATATATAATTGGTATCGATAGAAAGTGAAATTGTGACTCTAAGCAAAGATCAACAATAAATTGTATGAGATCTAACAGGATATATCATTTCATGCTACACCAATTCTTCCTTTTGTGAGTGGACGTTGGTTTAACGGCTGTGTCAATTAATCATATTATAATTTTGCATTTCTGTTGTTTTAGTGTAACAAATAGAGACTGAGTCTTAATTTTGATGTTTGAAAGATTCTGTAAAGATACCTTAATTTTACATTATTATATCTGTAGCTGTGCCGTATCGAACTAAATCAACATTTACCTGCAGTAAGTCTAACCACTATTTATATATTCAACACTATGATAATCATTGTATAGTGTTTTGGCAATGCAAAGAAGAATAACATAGTAACTCTGGAATCGTATATATTGTGCCTATAGTGCTATGCCTTTCAGAGATGTAAGACATGAGAAAATTAGATACGTTTAGCAAAATATCAATCCACTTCTGAGAAGACTAGCATATGTATGGGCTGTTGTATGCAATTACATTGGACAAAATAATGTTTTTTTTTCAAAAGCTTTCACGAACATATACTCAATTGCCTATTGTATCACAACTTAGAATATACAGTGACGGGGAAAAGTATTTGATCCCCTGCTGATTTTGAACATTTGCCCACTGACGAAGAAATTATCAGTCTATAATTTTACTGGTTGGTGTATTTTAGAGACAGAATAACAAAAAAAATCTGCAGAAAAAGGCATGTCAATGATTGAAATAAGTATTTGACCCCTTCAACTTAGTACTTGGTGGCAAAACCCTTGTTGGCAATCACAGAGGTCAGATGTTTCTTGTAGCTGGCCACCAGGTTTGCACACATCTCCTTGGATAACATCAGAAACAGGATGTTGTGTTTCTTTTAAATTTTAAAGGTATACACCTCCACTTCTGTATCTAAGAATTGTTTCTGAATTTTTAACCAGGTATTGTTGGTGTGTGTAGATAAGCCACTACTAGTGTATAAGAAATAAGCGCTCCACTGGTTTTTATTGTCTGCATTCAGATTTTGAGTGCATTGTGGAGGATTGTTCACATAAAGGGAGCAGCTATATCTAGACAATATTGCACTTTTAATATTTATAGGTAGTATATTTATAATATAGTGCTTATACATCTTATTATTTTGCAATAAGCTCAGAAATAACTATTTCATGGTGAAATGTCTGTTGGCCAGAACATAAAAAGCTTTTGCTATGTATGGTTTAGGAAGTAAATATAATATCTAAAATTACTCTAGAAGCCAAAAGACAATTACAAACACACTAAACACATGCTAAAAAAATACTTTCACAACTTAAGCATCTAATTAATTTAAAATGACTACAACAAACGGAAAACATGTGTACTTCCCTTCAAATAAACTTATTTGATTTTAAAGAGCCTCCTTTTAATACAATGTTTCTTCCTCTGATGTGTATTGTAGTAAATGTCGATGTTTTACTGAATTATATACTGTAATTTCATTTCTGTGTCTGTACCTGCAATTACTGTTTATTTGTCATGTGAGAATCAGACAGAAGGGGCCTCAATTATCTTTCAGAACAGTGATCATTTACGCTTCAGAGACTCCTGCGTCTCATTCATAAACTGTGCTTTCCAGTTCTACTCCATTATATTTCGTAATGGAACAGTCGTAAAAACCACAACTAGGACTCTGTGCTGTGCTGTGAATATTTAACTTAGAGAAGTAAAAATGTTAATAAAAGAGTATTACATTTTATTTAGGATATATATATCATCAATATTTTTTAATTTCCTGAAACACATATTAGGGTTGGACGCACGGTGGTACCATCGTTGAAAAAGCATTTGATATGTGTATAGGCTTTAATATTTTAATCTTGATTATCAAACCATTGCGTTAATTTATGTTTGTCTGGAATAGTATTGTGGATGTAGTTACATAGCAAATGATTAGAGGAAAGAGAACAATTTACTCTAACTCCTATTGCTGGGATAGGCATCCTCTGCCACAACATCTGAAGTGCCGAAGGTTGGATACCCCTCTCCTGTAGCCTACTACTATAACAAGATTTGACAGCCTTATCAGGCAGTATTTTTATACTTAGTTACAGACTTACTGATGTCAAATAATCCAACTGATTCTGTTTTATGGAGTTTTCAATTCTTCAGGAAAGCTTTAGGAAAACTCTGTAAGTCTCCAGTTGATAGAGAGTTCTGAACCATGATCTATAATGGTAAAATTCCAGCTTGGTGAAGTGGGGCAATGGGAAGTGTCAAAAGTGGTGCTGATACATGTGATAACAATAGAATGAAGTAATGACTGCTCTACCAGAGAGACTCTCCCATACAAAATGTGGCATAACTCAGTGCTGTATGACCACCTCATGTTGGTCAAACATTTTACACATTCTCATAACCTAAACAAATAGATGGACAATTCAATAAAAGTCATGACCGGACTGTGCGATGTTAGTATTGGATTGAAGCATATGGCGATACCAGACTCAAAAAAGCTTATCAAATGATAGGGAAGCAGTGCAGGTCTGGCAGTAACATAAATCTGTTTGGCCGATAACTAAGAGTCAGTGAAAAATGAACCGTACTTTGGCATCTCTGTCATTTCCTTCTCAATAGATTTCAGCTCCATTAAGAGTTTTATTGGCAACATGGATATTGTGGATCATATAAGAGTGACATTCAGGCACACCTAGGCCCCATTATTGTGTCATATAAACTGGCCAGAGAAATGGCTTTTATTGATGAGCAGGCATTTTATAAGTCATTCACAGAATAATATGGCACATGTTATAGTAATGGAGCCATTGATGTATTCTTCCAGTATAACCTGTTATTACAATTTGATATAGAGTGCATTTGTTAATGCTTGTATATAAGGTTTTATACAATTGATCATTACACATACATATATGCATACAGAGTTATATTAATGAAATTAGTTGTAATATAAAGTGCAAGGCATTCTAATATAAAAGTGGTGACAGTACACAATTAACTACTTGGATGATTAGATGGCAAGATGGTAAATTTCCCTGTGACATGTGACATAACGATGTATCATTGGTGTGGCACAGGTAAATGTTGGCAAAATGGGAATGGTCACCAACAGCACATTTGACACTCTTAGTAAACATCTCAGACACTGTTTGTAGAGTTTAGAAAACAGCATAGAGTTTGATCATATTAAAAAGAAACAAAAAACATTATAGTAAAGGGGCTTAACTGGTTTTGAATATTGCAATATAATTAGTTGGCCAAGAAACGTATCGCCCTCACCCATATTATCAAATAATAAAATGATCTTCTAAGTAATATCTTACCACCAATGTTTAATGTTATAATGGAAAATACTTCCTTTCTTTTTCTTTCATTTTCTTCATTATTGTTGCAGCAAAAAATATAGCAACTATATGAATAATGTCATGAAGCAATTCAATATATAAGGAAAACTGTGCAAACATCACTTATGATGGAATATATTTAGAGGCTGTGTCCCTCTGGGCCAAGTACCGAAATGCTTTAAATGAACTCTATTTATTATTATTATTATTTTTTAAATCATTAGATTTATTCCATAGTTAAATTAAACTACTGCAGTCCTATTCTTCTACTGCAAAACACATCAACACACTTCAATCACCACAATCTGCCAATTCCAGTGCTTGTCACAGAGAAGCACAGGACACACACACCAAAAGACCAACATTAGCATACTTTGTATGCTAATGCCTGGTGTCAAATAGATCAGTTATTGAAACTATGTAAGTTGAAGCCCCCAGTGGCTGTCCGACTTACAGCCGCTCGCGGTGTGGGGATTGCAAATTTTCAAACAGTGCCATTTCTTGGGAACAGGACTGATTGTGGTGCTTAGAGAGTACCTTTAAGTAATACACTGATCTTATGTACAGTCATGTTCCTGCAAGTTGAAGATGTTGTTCATTGAAATAAATTTTACCTTTTTCAGATACTCAAAATTTGTCCTTACATTGATTTGTTTGATGTAGCAAATGAGTTTCTTTTGTTCTGCGTTCCCTCAGTGATCTAGTCTTGGCTTAGTCATTGTCTGTCGACTAGTGATGAATGATCTACTCTCTACCGAACACTGGAACAGAATGAGCACATCACTCATGCATTCCCATTTTTATAGCAAGCAATTTTATGAGCAAAATATTTTCCTCAAGAGGACTCTTGTTTAGCAGAAAGAGACATTGTTTCCAAAATCTCTATAGGAAAATTGGTTAATTTTATCTTAGAGGTTACAGGAGCTGCAGTACAACTTGTACCACGTAAAACTTCTATGATGTGACACTATACACAGTTACTTAAAAAAATAAACTGGAGTTACTCACATTGACGTGAAATGTATGCGTCTGCTTATATGACACAATTTATAGTATCAATACACAATAATTAAATAGCAAAATGTGATGACTAGAGAACCAAACGGCAAGCGTTCAGAAAAAATTGTCGAGACGGGAAAATGTGTAGGTCAGCAGAGATTTTATCACCAGCTCTAGTGCTATCTACGATTTTACCTTCAATTTTGCATGTTTGTTTCACAAGTCATCACATGTCCAGGGCATGTAAGGCTGATAGCTTGCATTTTATTCTTATTACTTTGTCATTTCAAGAAGTTAATAAAATGTAACAAGAATTGATCAATATTAATAAAGCATATTCCTGGATCTAATATGGATATAAAACAACACATAATTCTAAATATTGCAACTGTCCTTAACCATATAACTATCCCTACTCCATATAACCCCTCTGTTTTAGTCAGCCATTTTCCAATGTCAAGTCAAGGTTAAATCCCTAGGTGCCAAGACGCTTGTTTTCATGCATCAGTATAAGTGTAAGGGCAGACGAGAAACTCCGAACAGCTTGTACCCACTCCCAGAGACCAAACGAACTCAGCGTGTCTGAATCCTGTGGGAGAGGAGCTCACTGGAGCATCCCTTGTGACAAGATTAGAGAGTCTGCTAAACATTTTATCATTTCTTAAAAACATGAGGGATTTCCAGTGTGCAATTAGGGAGAAACTATGACCATATGGAAAGTGTTGCAGCACAGTATTCATTAACTGCTGGCCATTGTTCACAATTCGAATGCTCATTCCATATTTAGAATGCAAATACTCTCTGCACGCCACAGATGAGCTGTTTGACACACAAGACAGATATTTTTCAATTTGGTATAATAAGAAATACACAAATGCTGGATCCCAGCCATAGTTACAATATGCTAACTTATCATTTATCATAAAACTTGTATCAAACCAGAGAGGGGTCATCGTATCAGATTTATGTACCTTCAGATTAAACCATTTCAACTTTGGAAAAGCCACATCAACACACGCTTACTGCTTGTTGTGCAAATAAATATGCATGTTGCACTATAACCGTTAGGATCATTTGTAGTAGTTATGGTGGTTTGAGTTAAATAAATTGCAGTCAGTCCTGTGACTTATTTTTCTTTGAAGATGAGAGGATGCCCTCTGCCATTTCCTCTCAGGATATAGACAGAATTATAATATAGCAAATTCCACATCATATGCATGACACAGATATTTCCTTCAATTATTCTGTCTGCCTGTCTATCTATCTTATTATTATATTATTATATTTATACCATTCACAGCTTTTAATGTTTTTTTTTAAATAGAATAAGTTGGAGATAAACCAGCTTGCACTAACTTGATGAGACAGAAGATTTTGCCAGAAGCAGGATTTTCAGTCGATTAAAACATGCTAACCTGGACTCAACTGTCATTTCAGCAGAGATAGCAAAAGGCATGTATGTATATGTAAGGGTTTCCATGCATTGGCAGCATTCTCTCTGGAATCAGATAAAATTATTTATTAGTAGCCTGGAGAATCAACCTATGTTGCACTATTTTAGATTTTCCGGTCCATTTTGGGGACCAGAAAACTGTTCCTAAAAAGTGTAGCTTGAGCATATGATTAGACCCACTCACACTGTACACCTCTGGAACATTGTAGAGGGCCCTTGATTTGCAGGCTGTCTAGCGTGCTTTAACCCCAAGCTGACCTGCGAGTAATTCAGACAGGCCCACACCCTTTCTTGGCGGGTCTGCCCCTTTTGGGTGGAGCCAATAACCATATTGCATGGTTCTGGTAACTACATTGTCCCTTTAATTGCAATATTCTATTGTAAATCACCCAAATTCACTATTCACTATTGTCAGTGGCAAACATGCCTGGGGCTCTCAGTATTCATGCCCTGATATTCTCCATGTGATCAAAGGGGAAACTGTGGGTAGAAAGAATGTACTCAGGTCCAACTGGCAACAAAATGGAGTCAAAAGACTAGTAAGTAACGTGAGAAGGAAGTGATTTGAACGGTGCATCTCTACTAATCAAGCATGAAATGGGAATGGGATTCTATGAGACTCTAGCAAGTGTAAGAGCTAAACACTGCAAGCTAAATGCAGGCACACAGAGGGATCAACTGCATTGGTATCCTCATAATGATCTAGGGCAGTTATGGCTAATACATGGTTATGCAGTCACACACATACAGGTTCTCTCACACATACGCACACAGAATACTCAGGGCCATCATCAGGGGGGTACATGCGTTACACCTGTAAGAGGCCCGGGCCCCTTATACTAAATTATGCAATATATTTATCTATACAGCCGTGGGCCTCCCTACTCCATTGCAGTCTTTCTCTGCTGGAGAGGGAGCCCATCAGGATGTCTGTCTCGTCTCCTCCACAGGATCCTCCCACTCTCTTTCAAGCCTCTGATGTTGGGGCATTGCCGGGGTCACCATGACAATGCTCCGACACTGCACTCTGCCAGGGCCTCACAAGTACTGCATGAGCACCCAGCAGAGTGCAAACAGGAGACTCTAAATACCACCAGACCAGCATGGGGTGCAGTGTCACCCCTCCCTGGCCAGAAGTAAAGCAGGGAGAATATTATTTATTATATACAATTTCACAGTCATATATTTATTTTAATAATTAAGAAAAATGACCTGCTCCCACAGCACAGCCCCTATCTCAGGCGACAAATACACACACACTCCATACACTATATAGACACACACTCCATACACTATATAAAAACACTGTATCCACCACACACAATCCACACACTATACACACACACTGCATATACTATATACACACTGCATAGTGTACATACACACACTAAATACATCACACACTGCACCCACTATACAAACACACACTGCATCCATCACACACACACTGCATCCACTATACAAACACACACTGCATCCAACACACACATTGCATCCATTATGCAAACACACACTACACCCACCCCACACACCATGCATCCATTATACAAACTCACACTGCATCCACCCCACACACACTACATCCACTATACAAACACACACGGCATCCAATACACAAACTCACACTGCATCTACCACACACACACACTGCATCCACTATACAAACACACATGGCATCCACTACACAAACTCACACTGCATCCACCACACACACACACACTGCATCCACTATACAAACACATACGGCATCCACTACACAAACTCACACTGCATCCACCACACACACACACTGCATCCACTATACAAACACACACTGCATCCACTACACCAACTCACACTACATCCACTAGACAATCTCCCACTACATCCACCATGCATTCACTATATCCACTATACAAACATACATTGCATTCAACACACAAACACTACATGCACTATATACACGTTGCATATACTACACACACTGCACCCAGTACACATGGTTTTGGTGGGCCCTGTGAACTGACTTGGGCTGGGCGTGGTTCCTGCTCAGTGTGACCAACTGAGTCTCCACTCCCATGGACACTTTAACTGTCTTCAGCTGCATTGCATGCATTCTCACACTGTCCAGGCTCTGTGCTGATAGATATGGAAACTGATGCTGTGACAAACTCCCCTTTTCCTGTGAGTTTGCCACAAGTCCTCGGAGGGGCTTGCTTACCAGCCTCCTGCCCACAGACTATGGACCCTGTAAACTGTGATATAAAAGTCTCTGAAACATATAATTCAAATAGACGAAACGGAGTACAAATAAGGTCCAGAAATGAAATAAAACATAACTCCAGGAACAGGGCATCTGTTACAGATGCCTTACCTGACACCAGCCTTTAAACATTGGAGAACTCTTCTTCCCCATGTACAATTGTCCTGCAATCGCATGATTTCTAGCAATTCTGTATAAGTTTTCTGTTTAGAAATATTTAGGGGATATATGCACTTATTTTATAGCAAGTATTTATTGGAGGCAAATTGATTTCTAAAAATACAGATGATGCTCCCTAAATTTGCAAAACTCCTAATTTCGCAAAATAATTTACAACTCAATAAGCTCTGGGCCAGAGCCAATCCAAACTGCCCAGGCAGCTTCCCATGCCAAAGCAATTTCCAAATTAGACCTAAATAAAGAACTAAGATTTAAAAAGCACCTGGACCCCATATTAACTGGGCAGGTTTAACAATGAATATGCTTCCTGTCCATTAGTTAGGTAATTGTATTAAACCTCACACCTCTGTCCAAGATGTGGCTTATTCTACCATATCTATCCCAGATATTACTTAACACAAAATTGAGCTTATATATTATTTTTCTTTAATAGAATTAGTTTTTTTCATTGCTGCTTATTAGATTACTCAGATTACATGTATTCAGAAGCATTCACTGATATATTTATTATACCAATTGATTTTATGAATTACAGCATTGACGCAATGGTTCTAAATATAGAAATAAATGTACGTGAAAGATTGCCCATTTAATTCCAAAGAAAAAATTCATTTACCATTTTTATTAATCATTATGCACGTTAACTGCAAAATGTCAGTTCAAGGTGTCATTTTCTTTCTGTTAATTCGTAGAGTGATTCTGTGTCAGTTTTCTTGGCTAACATTTTTCTTGGCCGTTAATTCCCGTAGGAGATAATTTACCTGCTCTAACAATGACTCTGTGGAATCTCCACATCACTAATCATGACTCTGACCTATTTTTCAGCTAGCTTGTCAAAATATTATACATTCCCTGGTTCCAGCAAATGCACTCTCCCGAAAGTGCTTTTAGAACTTTAAATCTACACGTTGCTCATTAACATGTCTTAATGAGGGGATTTAGTATTGGTTATTAACATTCACAATAATTACATTTTTCTCTATTTACTTAAATCCTTAAACTAATGCCAATTTCATCTACATTGATATATCTGTTTTTTAACATAGTGCCTAATACTGGGAGTTATGGGGCTTGTCAATGCTTGTTTGTCACTGATGACAGGGTTGTAATCCTCCCCAAAATAATTGAATTGTTGCAGAGTTTGGTGTGATAATATTCTAATTTCTTCTCTGAATCCCTTAAATAGGCTTAGGTAGGTGTACTGAGTGAGCACCTACTATCCATAGCTCACAGTTTTATGCAGGTGGCAATGGATACATTGCTGGATAAAGCCAGACTGGCCTTGACAGTTCTGGTGCTCCACCATAAAGATGATGGAAGTGCCATTTAATTATAGGTGTTCAGGTCTCACCATGTTACACCTTTACTACTGGCATTGGTGCTCTCATCAAGAGTAATTGGTATACTGCTGGTGCCAGAGGTAGGCTAGAAGTAGATAGACGTTCTGCCACTCTCAACATCAATGCTACTGCTAGTGCTGTTGTAATGCAAAGTTGAAATCAATGGGAACAAAAGGAAAGGAGGCAAGGTAGGAAAAAAACAAACAGTCAGCATGGTGGATAGTGGGATGGTTATCAATGTAAATAGGCCGGTCTGTCCCTTAGTTCATACCCCTGAAAATAACAGCCCATCTCCTCGAAGAGCTCTTTAGGTACGCATGTTTCATACTACCTGGCCCCAGTTATCATATTGTGTTTGAAAGTCCTGCCACATAAGGCAGGGAATTACCTCATGCTGTGCAGTGGTACTGTTGGAGGCCATTTCTCTTTTCTTTGTGGCAATATGTCAGAAGTGAATCTGCAGCAGCATTGTTAGATTCCTATACCCACCTTGCCCCATTCCCCAACTGTGTACACCTAACCACCTTGCCATATACTCCCATCTATATGCACCCGCATCTTGTCACATCCCTCACCTTCCCATTGCTGTAACCTTAGAATCCATCCATTGACACCCATTCATCCTCTCACATAACCTTACCTCATCACCTGTGTACACCTAACCACCAGGTCAGATATATCTGCCAATGTTCACCCACCCACCTTTTCACATGCCTCACCTCCGAGTCATGTACATCAATAGTCACATACTTCCACCTTACCTTTAAAGTCACATTACCCACACTCTGATAGCCACTTAGCTAGTCACCTTCTCCTATAGCAACTCACCCAGTCACATCTTGCCATGCCCATCTTGCCATCTATCTTTGGTTCACCACTACTGTTTCAGCTACAGCTGTTGTGCAACATGAGCTTATAGAAAATGAAGAGACTGCTGTGAACCCATGGCCATACAATTGCAGTCCACTGGTGTATATTCCACTGAACAATATTAGGATGTATTATAACTGCATGAGTGCCAAAGGCATACAATCCTCACATTGTACGTGTAAAATGCACTATGTATGACTCTACATAATAAAATCATTCAATAGATAAATTCCTCTAGTGCCTAAATACACATTTGTAGTCATTCTGTTGATTACATTTTGCATGTTCAATAGAATTCATTAAGGGTTCAAGCTCACAGAGATTTCCATGTATTGAGATTTGTCCTGTAGTATAATGCCATAATGACTCAATTTAAATTTTATATTAAATTAGAATCTAAATTGACTCATTAAAGTACACACTTTAGGACAGATTTACTTATGCAAACACAATTTTAAAATCGTTGCATCTTTAAAATAGTGTTTGTTTTCCATTCTTATTTATCAGAGCAGACTGAGCTGAGTTACAGAATAAGCTCGGATTTTACTTAGATTTTGAAGGGACTAGAATTTATTCTGATATCCTTAGAACAGTATGGTTTGTGTCAATTAGGTATATGATACCTAGGTAATCTATCCATATATACACACATTTGCAATGTAGGATGATATTTTCTATATCTCATATTGTTAAACTTCTAATAAAAAATTAGTATTTAGAAAATGCATACATCCCTCCCAAGCCTACATTGCCTTCAAAGCTAAACATCCCTCCAAAGCCTATCTGTAAAAGACCTTACACACGAGCACACTTGATTCTAATCCTACTATCATACTAACATCCGATTCCTACTGTAGAATATTTATCTAACAGTTATCATTGTTAATCATTGTACAACTGTTACATGGGAGAATAAAACTGAAACACTGCATGCTGGGGCAAAAAGGCTACTATTTTAAATAAAATTATTATATTCAAAAAATAAATATCAGCATAGTCTCTGTACCCTAACCTGCACAAGGCACATATTGTGCGCATACCTGGTAAGAGATATCATATTGTTTAATATAAGTAATTAAAAAGTACCAGTGGACAAGGCGGGAGCAGCATAGATTTCTTATTAAAATATTATTTAAATATTACTATTTGTGTTTTATTAAATAGCACTCCCTTTTAGCCAGTGCACAGCGGATGAAGTATGTGTAGTTGAAATGAAGATAAAGGCATTAAAGCCCTATCTTCAATCATGCAGATAGCAATTTATTTTCAAACAGACTTTTAGGTTATGGCGTGCGGCTGTGCTGGGCTCCCCTACCCAGAAAAACATGATTTATACTGTCATCTCCACGAACAGCTCCCAATCCAACTTAATATTCTCATTGTTTTTTGTTAATCCACTCTCTGCCTTGTTATCATCACTGTCTGTATTGATCCACACAATAGAAGCGCTTTTTCAGGTCCCATAGGTGCCCTTAGGGTTTACCCATGAGCAATATCATCAGCCCGTGAGTGACGGCTCAAATATAATTATGTGTTGAATTGGGGATAGGTTATGACCTGCAGATCTGTGCATGTGACAATCTCTATCTCCACATTCTACATAACAGTGGAGTAATCTGCTTTTAATATCTTAGGCACATTGGATGAACCTTGATGCACCTGCCTGTATCGCATCAATTGAACAAGACATTTAAAAAGGGAAGCTAACATGCCAACATTTGCTGTTGCAATATATTTATTATTTTGCTTCAATGGACACTATTAGTACTGTAACCATCACAGCTTATTGTATTGGATATGGTGCCACGGCAGCTACGAACATGCCTACCTCCTCCTGCGTATCTCTTACTGATTGTGCACGGCATTGAAGCTTCAGAGGTTTCTCAATGAGTATCTTCCGGTGAAAAAGAGCATGGCTTGCAAAGGATACAGTTCATAAGCGCTGCAGCTTTTGCAGACTCTTTTTTTTTTTTAAATGCATGCATATATTCATTGGGGGGAATCTACTAAACAGTGAAATGCACTTCTTTGCCTATTTGGGCAGTGTATTGTCCCTTTAAATGTAATCTTTCATGACCTGTTGCATGAATCTCACCATTGCATTGAAGTCCTCATATACCATTACGGTACATGATGGATTCAATGTAAAGTTCTGAGATACTGACTTGCCTTTATATCTCCACGGCCGCCATGTCCTCAACTTTGTGTGTGTTACCAGTGGCGGAATTACTGCCAGTGTAGCCTGTGCGGCTGTACCTGGGGTTCGCACACTGAGGTGGCCCATCAGGTGGCCCATATACTTATGGCCACCCGAAGGCAATGTGTCTTCAGGGGCCAGTCGTGCACTTCAGCACCTTAACAGTATGACCGGTTCCCTATAATACCGGCAGCCGCACGGGAGGGAGAGTAGGAGAAGGCAGAGAGGAGGTGACATGGACTTCAAGAGTCTCGGACTCCAAGCCAACACAACCCAGGGAAGACACGCAAAAGATAGGGAACTGGAGGTTGGTTAAATGAGAGTTTACTTATTTTCTTCTTGATCGCTGTTTAAGTTGTCTTGAGTTGATGTCTTGTGCTGTCCTGTGTATGGCTGTTGAACTTATCAAAGTGTTGCTGAAAAGTCATTGTATATATTTAAATTAAGAGATAGAACAGTACCCACGGAAATCCAATTGGACAGAAATACAACTCCCATCATGAGCTGACCACTGTCTTCAAAACTCTAACAATATAGAGCAAGAAAGCTGGTGGGAGTTATTAATGTGATGGACTACAAGGATGTGTTTGTTACAAATGGCTGTCATTTTAAAAGAAGCCTTCTAGGCACTTTGTGGGATTTATGTGTAAGCTGCTTAGTCCAGGACAATTTATTGGTGTTGTGGATCTTGAGCTTCAAAGGCTGGATTACACGGTAGCAAGGTATACCTTGCTAAAAAGATTAGCTAAACTAAGAGTTGATGAGAGGCTATACTTCGCTGTATGGCACATATTCCAGTAAACCCATTGATAGACTAATGCCTCTTCATCTTATGACAATTATGTTTTTATTTGTTTTACAAACAAGAGGTAAATGTATTGAGATGTTGAAGGTCTTTACAAAATTAAATTATAACCACAAGACAAAATGTAAAAAAACAGTCCTGGCACTATAACAACTTTTTGGCAGGGCTGGTGCAAAAGATTTTTGGCTACACAGACAAAGGTATAATTTAGCCCACCCGTCCCAGAGGCATCTTCATCTTTGTCTCTTCTAATGCCTATTTGACTTTTTATCCCATTTTGTGTTTCTTATCACCTCTTTTGAATCTTACCCTCTTTAGTATTTCTTAACCCCTCTTGTGTATTGTATACCCTCTTCTGTCTAACACTCCCCTTTAGTGTATCTTACCCCCTTTGTGTGTCTCTTACAGCCCTCCTTGTGTCTCTTACTCCTCAGCCTTTTTGTGTGTTTCTTCCCCCAGTCACTTTATGTGTCTCTTGTCTTCCCCCAAACCCCTTTGTGTATCTCTTTCTTTCCCACAGCCGCATTGTACGTCTCTTCCCCCAGCCCCTTAAGTTGTGTATTTCTCCCATCAGCCCCTTTCGATTATTTCAGCCAAGGTAAGCCAGCCACAGACACAGCAGAGTGGTGTGTGAGAAAGTGTGACTTCATTTTACCTTAAAAAGGGGGCTAAACTCTTAATTAACAGAGCACTATAACGTCAGGAATACACATTTGTATTCCACAAGTTTTTGTGTGCTTTTAATAAGTATATTTAGTCAATGCATAGGGTGCCATGGACTTATCACAGAATTTGTTGTTTAATTGAGATTGATATATGTAACTAAGTTGTGTCTTGTGTTAATCTTCCAAAACAATGCATATAGTATGAGAAACGTATATGTAAATCAATTGCACATATATATATATATATATATATATATATATATATATATATATAGATATAGATTTAGATATAGTCGGGGTCTTTAATTGAATTCAAAGTGAATTTCAAATGTTAGGCCAAAATCTTAAAACATAGCTGGCTAGGAGAATTCTTCAAGTTTTTCAAAGTATTTGCAGTTTCCCATATGAATTAGATGCAGAAATACATCTTTTTGCAGATATGCTGCTACATATGTGTGTTGCTGAACACAGACTGGCAGTACAATCTAATGGGATTCTCACTTGTGTGAGTAGAACTTGGCACCTACTGGCTTACAATGAATATCCACATGGCATCTCCATATGGAAGATGTGAATATTTTTCTAATAGAAATAGATGGTTTCTGTTACCCAGTGCAATATTTCACAATGAAAAAAGATTAGAGGTAGCACTGCTGATCGAGATTAGGGAAAGCATGAGCAGACAGGATTATACCTAAAGTTAAACATATATATCTATCTGTTCACCAGCTTTTACGCCTCATAGGATTCAAATTCCAGGTTAGGCAACTGTTAAGAATGAAACGTATCTTGTCAGCATGGTTAGTGGTGCGGGTCACATCTCTATTTATTTCATGGCAAAGTGTCATCTTTAATAATCTTCTATCTGTATCAGTCCAATATCAGGCGCGTGGTCACTGATTGGATTTTATTTTTTAAAGTCTTGTGCGCATTCGCAACACTTGCATTCCTGGGCTTATGTGGGTTGGTGATGTGATCCGTGAAAGTGATTTTTGACCTCAGCGTGTTGGACAGTAGACGTGGTTTGACCTTTAACACCAGATTCCTTAGAGGAAACCATCGTCATAAACTAAACAGCAAGGAGTCTCTCTATATTTTGGCAGCAACTGGCAATATTAAAAATACCAAATACAAAACATTAGGTAAATGCAAAACAGGCCTTATGATCAATCCTGTAAAATAGAAAATGTTTACTAATTCCCACCACCAAACAAATATTATAATACTTAGCTGGTATGAGAGTGAATAACCGCTTCCCCGAGGAATTTTCCCAGTAAATCTCCTTTCTATACAACAATACAATCTACCAATGATATGGGGAACTAGCTGACTCTATAACAAAATAAAACATAACACTGTGTAATACAGTAAATTAAACCGTAAGCGTTTGATAAAGTGGAAACTGACAAGATAGCGATGTTAGAAAATTACCCTGGATGGTTTTCTAACATCTCTATCCTGTTCCCTTATATTTGGTAGATTGTAATATTAACTAATAATAGTGTGTTTTTTTATTGTTTTAATGCTGTTTTTTTGTTTTGTTTACATAAGTGACACTCCATATTGGAAGTCCTCTCTTTGCTTTTACTGTGTTCTACTGCTTTAATAGTAAATACACAAAATGCTCCTTTTCAGAAACCCTCATCTCCTGAGACCAGGAAGTGGCTGAGACCCATCAGACTATCCTGTTCCACCCATTTTCATCGGGAGCACTGTTCTGTCTCACTGTGCTGTAAGCACTACATTTGGTTTATTAGGTTGGAATACTAATACATCCATAACCTTGAAATTACAATCTCATTATTCACTCAAATAATGAAGACTAACATTTGTATGCTCCGCATGTTGTGATCTATGTTTGCTATGATTCTCAGACAGCCTTAATTGCTGGAGAATCAAAGGGGGATATATCATTGAACTAGAATTGGATATTAAAATAGGCAGCTCTGACCCTCGTGAATTCAAAGATATGTTTAGATGCATAGGGAGTGTTGTGGAGACAGAGTTTATTCTTTTGATGGTTACTTTCTGACAATCTTATGGAGAGTTTAGGAATTTTGATAGGAAGTGTTGCTTCTATGGTCTTTGTCAAACTTGAGAAAGACCAAAGTTGTGGTCGAAACATTGCTGCTTTTTACATTGAAGACACTTTAATAAAAGGACACTGTGCTGAAAAGCATGTGCCTGGACATATTTTATTGTTTGTACGTGGGTCGATTGGAGGCAGAACCGGGTTCCTGTGCACCCTATGTGTAAGTGCAGCTCGCCCTTGAAACATGTTTTCACAGTGTAAGTTTGGTGGCCATTCACTTAGCACGATCTTTGAAAAAGTACTTTAAGATATCTAGAGTCTCTTTGCGGACATTCATCAACAGTGGATGGAGGAGAGATGTGTTGATAACAAAGACACACTCTGTTACACTCAAACTGGCTTCTATAAAATTGTAAATATCGTAGTGTAGCGGATAACTCTTTGTATAGATGTAAACAGGATTACGTAATATTTTGCTAATGGAATCCCCTAAGACTTGTGACCTGTATTGGAGATCAGAACTAAAATTTAAGCCAGTGTAATTGAAATGTCACTAGTACTGGGAATGGATGCTGTAACCTAGTTATGACTCTAATGACACATTCATGAATATTTCAGCAGGTAGTGGACAAGCTAAATCAGTTTAGACATAACCAAGATCTATGTTACTTAGAGACACATTTCTGTTAACAAAGTATTCATTGCATTGATCGTTAGAACCAATAAGAAATACACAGCACAATACTACCAGTTATTTTATGATGTTTTTTTGCTTGTAACACAATTCTTTTGTGCCCCGTGAAATGTATGGCAGTGTCTTGCATCTGACAATTATAGCATGTGCCTGGACTGTGCTCTTTAAATGCTTTATTGATTGTTATTAGGTTTCCAATGGAAGGCATATATCACCTCTATAGAAGAAATATTCCTGCCTAAGACTCAGTTTGTCTGATTGGTTTGTGAAGTCCGTTATTAACCACTTCACTACATTTTTATTTTCTTGTGTTTTGAAGAATTAAATTTAGTCCACAAAGCTTCACTTACTGTCATAATGCTCTGTGAATGATTACCAGCCAGTAGAGGAACGCATTTCAGTACCAGAAGCCTCTGGTCACAGACTTAAAGGAACACTATAGCGTTTGGAATACAAACATGTATTCCTAACACTAAAGTGTCATAGTTGCTATTTAGCTTATCAAGCCCCCTCCCCAAATAAAAAAAAATTAAGTAAATAAATAAATTTACTCACAGTTAATCCCCAAGCACGGAGTACTTTCAACCACTCTAATGCTTCCTTATAGAAATATATTTGGAGGTTAGGAAATGTGCTTCAAATTCCCACGCTGCGCAAATCATCATACCTTCATAGAGATGCACTGACTCAAGACTTACAGGGACAGGCTAATTGCCCCAGAACCCCTATATTAACCTGTAGTGGTTATGGTGCCAATAGTGTTTGTTTAATGCTTGCAAGTGTACTGTAAATAACACCACTTCCTCCATAGGAAGAAGGTTCCTTTACAAACAGTAAAGGAAGTTTCAACTGCTCATATCATCCCTACATTCAGGGAGGGGGAGAGTGATTGGACTCTACCAATTCATTACAATAACATTCCAGAGACTGATAAAAAAAATAATTCTATAGCAGTTTTAAATACCTTTATTTTAGAAATATATGGTTTACGGTTTTCATTGTATATGGACATTATGCTCTAATGCAGACATTCTTTTTACATTTTTACATTTCAGAACCTGGGTGAAATATTGCACAAAAAAGTACTCTGTATTTAATTTCCCAAATACCTTTAAAAAAAAAAGTAAAACGAATAAGTGAAAAATAAATATAATGTACATTTACACAAATTGAAATTATTAGGTTTGTGTGCAAATCAATCTATACACATAATATCTGTACAATCTTTACACATAATAGCTATGTATCCCTTGCTTTAAGTAAAAAAAAAAAATCCAGTCAAACTGTTTAGTAGTGATGTTGTTAACATAAATGTTCGTAAATGTTTGTTTGCCATCATTCTGTCTTTCACTTTTCCTCCCTCTCTCCAGTTACTCTGCTTCCATTGCTTACTCGATGCTTCTTTTGTTCTGTCTTCTCACATTACATTGTTTTGTTATCCTATTCTACTGTTCTCTCCCCCTCACTTTGCAATATTTCCCCTCTATTTGGTCTCTCCCCCTCCCTCTCTCTCATTAATAGATACTCCCCCTATGGCTCATTTCCCTCTGGCAATGGTTGTGTATCAATCCCTGATACTGGTGGCCGCACTCTCTCCTGCCAATGGGATTCTCCGTTACTCACATCATTGTGTGTGTTCCACCTCTTTGACATGTGCTCTCCTGCCCTATATTAAGGACACATAACTGACAAAGTATTTTTTTATAGTTGGTGACCATGACAGGGACCTAGTAAACAATACATCTGGTGATATACATTTTTTTTTTTTTTTTTTTTAATGACTGCAATTTGAGCAGTAGATAAGTATTCCATCCCCTCACGGCTTACCATTGTCATGTATCACCAAGAATAAGATGGAGAAAATGTTGGGAAGGTCCCAATTACAATGACAGGTAAAAGCTGGGAGCACCTTCTCGATGTGTCCTCCAGGCCTACATTGTCTCTCTTCACCAAGATATTATTAGAGATTTGCAGGATATAAACAAGGATCTGTCTTTAACCCCTTAAAGACCAAACTTCTGGAATAAAAGGGAATCATGACATGTCACACGTCATGTGTCCTTAAGTGGTTAATGGGGATGTTATTTTAATAATTAATGACATATATCAATAGATAATTAGCAACAAAGAGACGTTAAATAGATAGTAGTTTTGCAAAAGGCAGAAAACATAGTAACATGGTAATATTGTGCTCTGTATAAATCTTCACAAGGAACGCTGAGTTAGTATGAAGCTCTCATGCTCACAGTTTCTGATTACAGGTTCCCTTTGAAGAGTAAAAGAACAGGAGAGAATAATAGATTTTAGATAGAGATTTCTAGAAAAGACCCTGCTACCTATTTCATTCAATAGTGGTTTACATATATTTGATCATTTGCAGCAAACACTTATTTTGCATTAACATTTTACTCATGCAATGCATTAACTTTAGTAAGACCTTAATTTTGTTATAAGGATTTGAGTTCTGGTCATGGAGTGCAATGTTTCTGAGATTAGGAAGTGCTGATCTTCACATTATCCTGTTTAAACTATAAATAACCTTTTTTTTTTTAATTTTCTAATACAGTAATTATAGCATTATGTACTGGCATTGAGCATTTTTAAACTATAAAGCAGATTCAAAATGTATTCTGTCTTAAGACTCCGCAAAGCCATTCATTATTCAGAGCCTTGTTATGTATTTTTTATGCTAATGTATATACATAATTAGGTTTAGCCACATATAGCTTGCTTCTAAGGCCATCTGTGTCATTTGTCTCTGCTGATATTTTACAATTTATAAGTCTTTGTATTTGCCACTGACATACTGTTTGGTGGTTGAGACGTGACATATTAAAAGTTAACACTAGTCTGTGCTGTTTGCAAACCAGACATTGCCTGAGCTTTCCCTAGGATAATGTTATTTCATTTCCTATCTTGAGTCACATGGAAATTCTGTGTTTTTTTAGTCATTTGAGGCACAGGTGAACGCAGAAACTAAGCATCAGACAATTCAGTAAAATGCTTGCTGCATATTTCCCCAAACAGCAAGCCAATAGCGCTCAAACTCCATTAGTCTAATCTTTCATTAGCTATTATACTGTTCCCAGCATATGTTAGTCTTAGGCAATGGACGATATATATTTTATAATGTTCTTCCTCTGTTATGGTATGTGTATACATGTACATATATTGTATGTATGCCATTTTCATGTACAGTTTAAATATATTGTGGATATTCTGGCATCCTTGTAAATCAATAAAAGAAAAGATGCACAATTGTTGTTCAGTGTATCGAGAAGGCGCACATAGGGTTAGCCTTCTATTTAATTATTATGTTATAAAAAATGATTTAAAAAAAGTTTTGAGCTAGAGCTGAGCAATAGACTCCTTGCAGCCTTTATATGGTACTGGAATGATTGAAGCAATGACACATAATCACCAAGTGAAATGGAACTCACTATAGTTGCAGTAACTTATTCATGGAATGCATTATTACTATGGTGCTCATTTGTATTGCTGGGCTCACAAAATACTATAAATAAATCTGTGTGTTTTTTGGTTTTGTTTTTTTTTATTATCCATAGATGTACACAATATATTTTCATTAAAATACAAAAAAAATAAACCAGTGTTTAGTTGCCTAAATTATTATTATTATTATTATTTATAAAGTGCTGACAAATTCCACAGCGCTGTACAATAGGTGGAACTAACAGAAAAGTACTTGCAACAAGACGTGATGGACACACAGGAACAGAGGGTGTTGAGTGCCCTGCTCAAATGAGCCTACATTTTTAATAAAAGGTAGTTTATCAGTAGACAAGCTGTTTATTACCAAACAGTTGGTTTTACATACAAATAAAAGTAAGGGTCATGTACTGTCCCAGTCTTTTTTTTTCTTTTATTCTTTCGAAGCAGCATATGTGTTGGGATACTGTTTTAGGTAAATCAGTATAAATAAATTACCGTTTCATTTTGTAAGCTGGTGAACTGTGCTTGTAACTGGTAAAACATCTCATGTTGTACAGCGCTATGGAATTTGCTGGCCCTATATAAATAATAAAATAATGTTTTGGGAGTATATAAAAGGCCTTTAAGGAAATAGACACTGTTACATATATTAACTGCCAAAACATATCTGCCATAGGACAGAAAGATCCATGTCAGCAGCACACATAAGTTCAGTCTCGGGGCAGTTTGTATATTTTGATCTATGATTCCAACTTATTGATATGCACCAGTAAAAGATGGGTTTTCAGGCCCTGCACACGACATTCAGAATCCCTTTCCACTGATTGGATAGTAAGGTCACACAAGGCTGTGCATACAATGCATTCATCATGGCTGTGACTCTGGAGTGGTTACAGTGTGTGATAGAGGAATTGAGTAGATAATCTCACCACTCTTCTCACACATAGTGCCTGCACCGTCATCACTACCAGTCAAAGCAAAGTACAAGAGAATATGGGAGAACACGGGTAATTGGGGGGAGACAAGGGACAGAGAGAGAATTTATATTGACATTGCACACAAACAACAACAACACAGGAAATGATGCACCTTAATATTGCACACACTATATACAATTAGTTGTATACAGGGAAACAGCCACATGCATTCACAAAAGTACACACAGAAACACACACACGGATGTTGCACAAACTATATTTTTCATTATTTAAAAAAAAATCTTAAGACATTAACAGTCAGATTTACATAATCTTAAATGAGTGTGTTTGATAGAGCTTGTTGTATGTTATAAATTGTCTTTACAACTATTAACATTAAATGATGGTAATAAATAATGATAGGGGATGGACACTAGGGGGCGTTACTCTGAATGTTTTCACATGTCGGCTAGTTCTGAGTACAATGTTCAGCCTATTGCAATTCCGCTACTCTGGCTTTAAAGTTGAAATTCACTTCGAATTCTCACTTTAGTGAATAGTCCTTTTGGTTTTTACCTCCTTAGTTAAAAAAACAGCTACAATATTTTATGTGCTACAGTATAAAGCCTTTGTGAAATGAAAGGAACACACATAGTCTAAAATCTGTATTTTTCCTAAGCTGCATTGCTGTTTTTGTAGACAGAGAACAGACAGCTGCGCTATTACTTTGTAATCTATTTAGTATCTGACCACAAAATTGATGGCATTATCTGAGGTTAAAATAGTCAGTGGAAACAGCCTATAAATGGAGTCACGGTGTATTAAAGATGACAGGTCAATCAGGTGATTTATTTTTCATTTATAAAATAGAAGTACTTTTAAAGTGGATTTTACATCCCGTGGATTTTCAGCCGTGCATGAGAAATATAACAAAATGCTATTGTGATATAAAACTGCCCCTCCACTTGGAAACTGGTACTGAATATATGTATTTTGGGTTTCTTTTCCAACAAATTCATATGAAGGGGAACTAAGAATGAAAGACTGAATATGACAGATTTGGAGAAACAAAATATGTGTTATATAATATGGTAGAATTCAATGATTTGGAGAACTATTTCAGACAGTCAGGATTATTAACCAAAAGTGTGAATTTCAAAGTAAAAATTTAATTGTTATTTCTATTTTTGGAGAGCAAAAAAATGGGTCGCAAGAGTATACTGAGAACGGGCAGCAGCTGAAGTAGCCTTCCCTTCGGTGGGTCCCCGCTCAGATCTCAAGCTGGTTTTTGCTCATCTTGTGCCATTACAGAGAGAACATATCTGAAGCATATCAGACTGGTCCCACCCATACGGGCAGTCCAGATCTGAAATGCCAGCAAGTTCTCTCTGCACGAGAGACACAGCAACCCCAGATGATCGTTTCAGCCTTGTTAGGCATCATCAGTGAGGCATAGCTGATATCTCCCTAGGCACCGTGAGCAAGGGGTCCACGTCTGGATTATCCCTTTAAACTTGTGGAGAGCAAAAAAATGGGTCACAAGAGTATACTGAGAACGGGCAGCAGCTGAAGTAGCCTGCCCTTCAGTGGGTCCCCGCTCAGATCTCAAGCTGGTTTTTGCTCATCTTGTGCCATTACAGAGAGAACATATCTGAAGCATATCAGACTGGTCCCACCCATACAGGCAGTCCAGATACGAAATGCCAACAAGTTCTCCCTGCATGAGAGACACAGCAACCCCAGACGATCGTTTCAGCCTTGTTAGGCATCATCAGTGAGGCATAGCTGATATCTCCCTAGGCACCGTGAGCAAGGGGTCCACGTCTGGATTACCCCTTTAAACTTGTGGAGAGCAAAAAAATGGTTCGCAAGAGTATACTGAGAACGGGCAGCAGCTGAAGTAGCCTGACCTTCGGTGGGTCTCCGCTCAGATCTCAAGCTGGTTTTTGCTCATCTTGACACAGCAACCCCAGACGATTGTTTCAGTCTTGTTAGGCATCATCAGTGAGGCATAGCTGATATCTCCCTAAGCACCGTGAGCAAGGGGTCCACGAATTTTAGTAATACCCCCACAAAAAGGAAAGAAAATAAATGAACTAAACAGATGCACAATGTTTACATTGCATGACTAAGACTGCCTCTAGTGGCTGTCAATCAGACAGACAGTAGAGGTTATTCCTGCAGTCCATGAAACAACGTTGGACGCCCTCAGGCTTTGCATGAGGTCATCCTGCTTCTTGCAAATCCCCATAGGAAAGCATTAATTCAATGTGTTCTTATGGGAAAGACCTGCTGCACATGCGGTTGTTGCCATGCAGGCACATTAGGTTCCCCCTCGACGGTCAGGTAAGTGTTTATAGGGTTTTTAAACTTTTGATTGCTACGGGAGGGTGCGGGGGCAGAGGGACACAGTAGTGTTAGAAATACACCTTTGTTTAATATTGACCTAATCATTTCTTAAGTTCATTTATTTTCTCACTTTTTGGGGGGGTATTATCATCTGTGTTAACGTGTAGACTGTAATGTGGCTGATGGATTACATTTGTAGTATAGCAAAGACGTGATAGTTTACATTCGAGTATGAAAAACATCAGACATTAGACATAATCTATATACATTCAGCATATAGCTACAGATATCATGCTGCTCAGGACTGTTCAACATCTTTGTGATCTATTGTAAAAGTAAGATTCATTGCAACTGCACCTCTAGCAATTATCCCTTTGTAAAGAATGGTGTACTATGATGTTATTGATCATAACGGCTTTGACAATCTCTATATATTCAGCTCTTGATCTTCTTTGGGAGACATAACTGATGTATACAGTTTTCTTTTTTACCTTTTATTATGGCACCCTGAGGTTATGTGTATGATACTCTTTATTTAGTGCTTGTCATGACTGAATCGACAGAAGCCTTTGTCCAGCCATTACAGGAAAGGATCTGGTATAACATAACAAGCACATCTAAAGGAACATTATAAAGTTAGGAATGCAAACCTGTATTCCTAACGCTATAGTGTCCTAGTTGCTGATTAGATTTAGGTCCCCCCACCGCTCATATAGGAGCATTGGATAGTGATGCACATGTCGAGCTATGCACGCACATCCAAATGCTCCTCATAGGAAAGCATTGTATACAGTGATTTCTTATGAGCTGCAACCTCACATAACCGAGGTTTACTCAGTCAGTGCATCAGAATCACCTCTAGTAACTGTCTGGAAGAGGCAATTTAAACATTAAAATGAAGTCTGACTGTGCCCTTCCAACACCTGCTGGATTACACCTAAAGTTTTATAAACTGTTTCTATGCACAAACACAACTTTGAATATGGAAATATAGTTTATGGATCTGCATCACAAATCCATCTCTTTAAACCCGACACTGTGTATAATTCGTTTTACTTTGTGTCACGGTACATTAGGCTCCACAGCAAGATAAAAGGCAGAAATCCTAACAATGGTAAAGTAAGGAGAGATAATAAGGCGTATTACCCGAGCTGAGAGTGGCCATACTTAAAGCAAAGCAAGAATTAGGTAGTAATAATGCTGATATATAAGTCTAGTGAATAAAAAAAGTAAGAGGGTATAATATATAATGTAAAATAATCTATAATGTAATGATTACAAACAGTAAAAGAAAAATAATACATCAGATATACAACTTTAGTACATGTATTGATAGTGGGAACCCTTCAGAGAATATCACAGGTTAAGGAATCACTAGAAATATTAAAGTAAACTATAATGTAATACAGTATGTGACAAAAAAAAAGCATGGAAGGTATAAATATGCACTCACAAGAATACACGAAATTCAGGCTTTTCTCCCCAGCTGGGGTATGGTGGCTAAACTGTCTCTTCAACACTCAAGACAAAAAAGCAAGTGCAATATTGTATAATATAAAAGAAACCTTGGGGTTAAAACAACTGCAAGGGGTAAAAAAAAGTGCTACAATTGTGGTGCTAAAATCCAATAATCAATCTATAACCGATGTTGCTATCACATGTATAAATCCTAATGCTGCCTTCAAGTGGAGATATCCTTTATACACCTGTATAGGTCAAAAAATGAATAAAAAGTGAAAGAAAGCACAAAGGGTTATATATCATGTGAATATATAATGCATTTTATTGATAAATGTAATTGTAGAATAAAAATAAAAATGTAAAATAATATAAAAGGGTATATGCATAAAACTAAAAATATAAAATACCAGTGGTATCAGAAGGATCAGAGGGAACTTCCACCTAATAAAATCTAATGGGGATTATTAGAAAGTAAAATGTCCATTGCAGGAAAAGTGCTAAAATCTAACCTGAATCCGATAGCTGGAATGCCCTCCTGCTCGGTCCGGTCTATCCTTCTAGCAGTGGTGTATCCTGGTTTTGTGCTGCCCTAGGCAGGACAAAACTCAGGCACCCCCCCGCGCCATCCCCACCCGTGCAACCGCCACCCAACCTTCCCCCCTGCTCCACCTTCTAAATATACACACACACACATTCACTGACAGATACGCATTCACTAGCTAACAGAAACACACAGTCACTAACAGACACACACTCACACACTCACTAACAGACACACACTCACAGGCAAACACACACACACTCACAGGCAAACACACACACTAACAGACATCCACACTAACAGACATCCACACTAACAGACATCCACACTAACAGACATCCACACTAACAGACACACACACACTAACACTAACATACATACACTAACATTAACATACACACTAACACTAACAGACACACACACTAACACTAACATACACACACTAACATACACACACTAACACTAACATACACACTAACAGACACAAACACTAACATACACACACACACTAACAGACACTAACAGACACACTAACATACACACACTAACAGACACACACTAACACACACACACACACTAACATACACAAACTAACACTAACATACACACTAACAGACACAAACACTAACATACTAACAGACACTAACATACACACACACATACTAACAGACATCCACACACACACACTAACACACACACACACTAACACTAACATACATACACACACTAACAGACACACTAACAGACATCCACACACACACACACACACTAACATCCACAAACACACACACTAACATACATACACACACTAACACTAACATACATACACACACTAACATACATACACACACTAACATACACACTAACAGACTTCCACACACACACTAGTGTTTTTTTTTTTGTTTTTTTATTTAACCCCCCCCCAGCCTCCTTACCTTTGGTAATGCTGGGGGGGGGGTTCTTCCTCTCCCTGGGGTCCAGTGGCTGCAGGGCGGGCGGAGCGGCCGCCGAGGGAGCTCTTCCCCTGAGCGCTCTGCTCAGCTCCCTCGCGCGCCGCCAGCAGAGTGAGGCTGGGAGCCGGAATATGACGTCATCAACCCGGCTCCCAGCCTCACTCTGCTGGCGGCGCGCGAGGGAGCTGAGCAGAGCGCTCAGGGGAAGAGCTCCCTCGCCGGCCAGGCCGCCCGCCCAGCGCCCAGAATGTCTGTTAGCCGCGAGGCTAACAAGACATTTGCCTTGGGCATTTGGGGGGCGGCGTTTTTTGCCGCCCCCTGAAAAATGCCGCCCAAGGCAAATGCCTTGTTTGCCTCGCGGCTAATACGCCCCTGCCTTCTAGTGTAGAAATGGGTTAAGGTGTGTCCAGTCCTCTCATTTCTGTAGATCCTATAAGTGATCCACCGGTATTCCTCACAAAAAAATGAATGAATCTAAGATCTTTTCCGGTCAAAAAGCTTTACGAGTGTTGAAAACCGGAGTATGAAGGTAAGGCTCCCAGGGTACACAGGACCTGTTCGATTATCTCGGTGTGCGAATCCTACGCGTTTCGTGAGTCTTGCGCTCACTTCCTCAGGGATGAATAACGAACACCGAGATAGACACGTGTGGCTTAAATACGTGAGGGAATCACTTCTTTGAACCACATGTGTGGTAATTAGATTACTGAGTCGATTTGAAAATGCACATCTGCTCTCAATAAAATAAAAATGAAGCAATATTGCAACATAAGTTACATTATGAGTTACATGGATTCCAGCACCACACGTTAAAGAATACATTTAAAATATATAAAATATTTTTTTTTTTTAAAGTTATATAGAGTCTTGTATCTTTTATTGAAAATTCATTGTATTTGAATTTTTATAAAAAGTGACTAGGAGTGATCGAGGACTACTACTAAAATTGAAAAGTCCATATTATATCCACATATTTAATTCTATGGATAAAGAATATTTTATTAAACAATTCTTCAAAAAGAATAGAAATGTGTGTATATATATATATATATATATATGTATATATATATATATATATATATATAGGCGAGTATAAATATTCTCTATAGTGGACCACACATAAAAGGTGGTATACATATATTGGCTGTTGTATACCCTTTTGTAGACTAGGAGCTAATTTCTCCACTAATTTAAAAAGCTGCTATGTCTAGGTCTTTATTTAATCTTAAGTCGATCTCCACCTCTCTTTGTGGGATAAATATTTTCTATTCCCTTCACGCTTAGGCCTTGTGGATCTGAATTATGGGCCTCAAGAAAGTGTAGGGGAACTCCATGGTTAGTACATTTTTTCTTTGTGGCTCGTACATGCTCACTAATTCTCGTTTTTAGTTTTCTGCATGTGCGGCCAATATATTGTTTGCCACATGGGCATTCTATGAGATAAATGACATAGGATGTATTACAGTTGATGAATCGTTCTATTTCTTATTTCTTGTCTTCATTGTTGTGGTTGGACAAAAAGTATTTGTTGTCCTTTGATTTAATAAATATGCACGTAATGCAGTTTTTTCTTCCACATCTATATATTCCTTTCAGTGACACATTACCTGTATTTTTCTTTTTCTTTCGTATCATGCCTGGGGCGATAATATTTTTAAGTGTCTGGTTCTTCCTGAATACGATTCTTGGTTTATTGCCATCCTCTATATTCTTCATGTTATCCTGTGTTATACAGGGAGTGCAGAATTATTAGGCAAATGAGTATTTTGACCACATCATCCTCTTTATGCATGTTGTCTTACTCCAAGCTGTATAGGCTCGAAAGCCTACTACCAATTAAGCATATTAGGTGATGTGCATCTCTGTAATGAGAAGGGGTGTGGTCTAATGACATCAACACCCTATATCAGGTGTGCATAATTATTAGGCAACTTCCTTTCCTTTGGCAAAATGGGTCAAAAGAAGGACTTGACAGGCTCAGAAAAGTCAAAAATAGTGAGATATCTTGCAGAGGGATGCAGCACTCTTAAAATTGCAAAGCTTCTGAAGCGTGATCATCGAACAATCAAGCGTTTCATTCAAAATAGTCAACAGGGTCGCAAGAAGCGTGTGGAAAAACCAAGGCGCAAAATAACTGCCCATGAACTGAGAAAAGTCAAGCGTGCAGCTGCCACGATGCCACTTGCCACCAGTTTGGCCATATTTCAGAGCTGCAACATCACTGGAGTGCCCAAAAGCACAAGGTGTGCAATACTCAGAGACATGGCCAAGGTAAGAAAGGCTGAAAGACGACCACCACTGAACAAGACACACAAGCTGAAACGTCAAGACTGGGCCAAGAAATATCTCAAGACTGATTTTTCTAAGGTTTTATGGACTGATGAAATGAGAGTGAGTCTTGATGGGCCAGATGGATGGGCCCGTGGCTGGATTGGTAAAGGGCAGAGAGCTCCAGTCCGACTCAGACGCCAGCAAGGTGGAGGTGGAGTACTGGTTTGGGCTGGTATCATCAAAGATGAGCTTGTGGGGCCTTTTCGGGTTGAGGATGGAGTCAAGCTCAACTCCCAGTCCTACTGCCAGTTCCTGGAAGACACCTTCTTCAAGCAGTGGTACAGGAAGAAGTCTGCATCCTTCAAGAAAAACATGATTTTCATGCAGGACAATGCTCCATCACACGCGTCCAAGTACTCCACAGCGTGGCTGGCAAGAAAGGGTATAAAAGAAGAAAATCTAATGACATGGCCTCCTTGTTCACCTGATCTGAACCCCATTGAGAACCTGTGGTCCATCATCAAATGTGAGATTTACAAGGAGGGAAAACAGTACACCTCTCTGAACAGTGTCTGGGAGGCTGTGGTTGCTGCTGCACGCAATGTTGATGGTGAACAGATCAAAACACTGACAGAATCCATGGATGGCAGGCTTTTGAGTGTCCTTGCAAAGAAAGGTGGCTATATTGGTCACTGATTTGTTTTTGTTTTGTTTTTGAATGTCAGAAATGTATATTTGTGAATGTTGAGATGTTATATTGGTTTCACTGGTGATAATAAATAATTGAAATGGGTATATATTTGTTTTTTGTTAAGTTGTCTAATAATTGTGCACAGTAATAGTCACCTGCACACACAGATATCCCCCTAACATAGCTAAAACTAAAAACAAACTAAAAACTACTTCCAAAAATATTCAGCTTTGATATTAATGTGTTTTTTGGGTTCATTGAGAACATGGTTGTTGTTCAATAATAAAATTAATCCTCAAAAATACAACTTGCCTAATAATTCTGCACTCCCTGTAATAGGCCAGTGTTTCCACATGATCTTCTTAATTTCTAGTGCCGCTGAATTATAAGTAGTCACAAAAGTTGGAAGAGGTTTGGCTTTTGTTGTGTCAAGTACTGTTTCTTTGTTCCCAAGTGCTTTTTTGGAAATTAAGTTTTCCCTGTTAATGTTTCGAACTTCATCACAGATGTTCACCAGATGTTTGTAGTTGTAATGTTTTTGCACAAATCTAGTTTTTAAATTTTGAAATTTTTACTTTAGGTCTGTGGGTCTGCTACAGTTCCTTTTTATCCTCATGTATTTTTTTTTGGAATATTTTGTATCCATCCTAGGTGGTGGGCACTTCTAGCATCAAGAAAGCCATTACAATCAACTTTCTTACGATGGTTCTTTGTTTGCAGGTAACCATTTTCATCCACGAATATATTCAGATCCAAGAAAGTGATGTTCATTTTACTTACTTCATATGTGAATTTCAAACTTAGAGTGTTAGAGTTGGTATGATTAATAAATTGGACAAGGTTATTTTTGTCTCCTCACCATACCAATAAAATATTGTTTGTAGAATACCAATTGTTTCTTGAAGGGATTGTGATTCCAGATGCATTGGCATTCCCACCATCCCATAGTAAGATTGGCATATGAAGGTGCTAGTTTTGTCCCCATAGCAGTCCCAGTTGTTTGAAGATAAAACTGGTTATCAAAGAGAAAGTAGTTATGTTCCAAAACAAAACTAATACAATCCAGTAAAAATTCTTGATGGTCTTTATTAACCTCATTAGATAGATCCAAAAAGTAGTTGACTGCTTCTCTCCCAAATTTGTGTGGAATACTGGTACTGGTGTATAAAACCATCAAACATTTAATAAGCAAGTTCACTTACAAGATATATGGTAAACTCAGTCGTACACATAAGAAAAATGGGAAGGATTTCATAGTCTACAAGCTGCACAAAGGCCAGTAGATAAGCCAAAATACATTAAAAAATGAAAAATAAATAAATACGCAAGACTAAAATCAATCCAACGCGTTTTGTCGCTTTGTAGAGCCCAATGCATTTGACTGGCCGAAGATTATCCATCAGAATGATCTCAGAAGAGGAAGAGCAGCCACAACCCCTAAACTGGGACAGCACTGGATAAAACGGTGACAGGGGAGCTTGATAAACTAAATAAGTACAGGAATACTCGAACCTTATAAATAAATAATATTACAGTATTCCTGTAAACTGAACAGAAAATGTTAAAATATTTTGCTCCTCGTTCAACCATAAGCCTAGTAATACATAATTGTCTGTCTTGTAGGGTAGATCATCTGAGGCCATGCTTGCATCAGTGATGAAGACATCACTTATTCAAAATGAAGTCAGTAATTATAATGCTACTAATTAAAATATTCTTCTTTTATGTCTAATGGTGCAGTCTGCTTTTTGCTGATTTAGCGATGCTCCTGCATGTTCTGCTCAGTACAAAAGAAGGATATGGATCATTTACTCTGTCGCATATACAAAATTGGCTGAGATAAAAGAAAAGTGCTGGAATTATGCATATATGTTTAATCTAGGAATGACTGTCAAAAGCTGACTGCAAGCTGTTCATCTGGGTTCTCTATAAATAGCACATCCATCCATTAGTGTATAACTAAGCTTCACTACTAACTGTCCAGGGAAGTACATTTTTATTCTATGAGATAAAATAATGCTCTTTTAAAAAGTTAAGTATGTTATGTGAACTCAAGAAAGTAACTGGTTGAAATGCTATGCAAGTGTATACAAGCTTCTCAGCTGAGAATATCAAGGGAATATCTCCACGATTGCCAATTACAGGAGGATAATGCTTGTATCTTCTTCCAGATTTCATCCTAAAACACAGCCCAGGACAATAAAGTAGTAAAACATAAAATAATGCAAATAAATTATATACACAAATCAGAACAATGAATTACACAGAAATATACACCACTCCTTGGAAGAAGACCACAGGCCACAACTACACAACTGTGTGTTACCTAACATGAAATTCTTAAAATAAGCATAACTGCTCAAGACAAAATGAATAAAAACTGGAGGAAAATTGGTCTAAAACTACATTAGCTAGAAGGTACCATCTCAGAAGACAGGGACCCATTCCTTTTGTTGGATTATATGTTTAGCCTCAGAGATCTCACTGTTCTGATACATCGTCTTCAGGAACTTTAAAGATGAGTGTATTTAATTATTTCTTTTCTTTGCAGGTTTTATACATTATGTACATATAATGCATTAAAATGGGTGTCACTGAAACCTGGAGTGTCCCTTTAACGATAAAACACACTAGGATGGGGGAAATAATTAATAACTCGATTCAGACTTAAATGTCTCCATATCTGATCTGTCCAGTCTCTCTGTACTGCTTCCAAGCCCTTTATGAAGTGTGTGACAACTGGCAATTCGTTGATCGCTGCCATGGAAACAGCTGCTTCAAAACTAACCCTTGCACAAAGGTTTAAATTGAGAATCATGAGACTCAAGTTAGTCATTACGGTCTTGTATGTGACGGAAAGCAAGATTTAAAGTTAAGTATTAACTACCAATCCTGTTAATGTAAAAATGAGAACACTACCAAATCTTCATTGTTCTCATATAGAATAACAGACTTGGGATATAATTTCTTCATTTTAAACTTTGCTTCTGGGCAGGTAGATTAAGATATATATTTACATATATATATATAGATAGATATATAGATATACATATAGCTTGATTAGATGAATGAGCTAGAATAGAGTCTTCTTTTAAAGTCAGGGACGTTAACAGCTATATCCAGTGCAGTGGAAACACAATGAGAATATACAGGGAGTGCAGAATTATTAGGCAAGTTGTATTTTTGAGGATTAATTTTATTATTGAACAACAACCATGTTCTCAATGAACCCAAAAAACGCATTAATATCAAAGCTGAATATTTTTGGAAGTAGTTTTTAGTTTGTTTTTAGTTATAGCTATGTTAGGGGGATATCTGTGTGTGCAGGTGACTATTACTGTGCATAATTATTAGGAAACTTAACAAAAAACAAATATATACCCATTTCAATTATTTATTATTACCAGTGAAACCAATATAACATCTCAACATTCACAAATATACATTTCTGACATTCAAAAACAAAACAAAAACAAATCAGTGACCAATATAGCCACCTTTCTTTGCAAGGACACTCAAAAGCCTGCCATCCATGGATTCTGTCAGTGTTTTGATCTGTTCACCATCAACATTGCATGCAGCAGCAACCACAGCCTCCCAGACACTGTTCAGAGAGGTGTACTGTTTTCCCTCCTTGTAAATCTCACATTTGATGATGGACCACAGGTTCTCAATGGGGTTCAGATCAGGTGAACAAGGAGGCCATGTCATTAGATTTTCTTCTTTTATACCCTTTCTTGCCAGCCACGCTGTGGAGTACTTGGACGCGTGTGATGGAGCATTGTCCTGCATGAAAATCATGTTTTTCTTGAAGGATGCAGACTTCTTCCTGTACCACTGCTTGAAGAAGGTGTCTTCCAGGAACTGGCAGTAGGACTGGGAGTTGAGCTTGACTCCATCCTCAACCCGAAAAGGCCCCACAAGCTCATCTTTGATGATACCAGCCCAAACCAGTACTCCACCTCCACCTTGCTGGCGTCTGAGTCGGACTGGAGCTCTCTGCCCTTTACCAATCCAGCCACGGGCCCATCCATCTGGCCCATCAAGACTCACTCTCATTTCATCAGTCCATAAAACCTTAGAATAATCAGTCTTGAGATATTTCTTGGCCCAGTCTTGACGTTTCAGCTTGTGTGTCTTGTTCAGTGGTGGTCGTCTTTCAGCCTTTCTTACCTTGGCCATGTCTCTGAGTATTGCACACCTTGTGCTTTTGGGCACTCCAGTGATGTTGCAGCTCTGAAATATGGCCAAACTGGTGGCAAGTGGCATCGTGGCAGCTGCACGCTTGACTTTTCTCAGTTCATGGGCAGTTATTTTGCGCCTTGGTTTTTCCACACGCTTCTTGCGACCCTGTTGACTATTTTGAATGAAACGCTTGATTGTTCGATGATCACGCTTCAGAAGCTTTGCAATTTTAAGAGTGCTGCATCCCTCTGCAAGATATCTCACTATTTTTGACTTTTCTGAGCCTGTCAAGTCCTTCTTTTGACCCATTTTGCCAAAGGAAAGGAAGTTGCCTAATAATTATGCACACCTGATATAGGGTGTTGATGTCATTAGACCACACCCCTTCTCATTACAGAGATGCACATCACCTAATATGCTTAATTGGTAGTAGGCTTTCGAGCCTATACAGCTTGGAGTAAGACAACATGCATAAAGAGGATGATGTGGTCAAAATACTAATTTGCCTAATAATTCTGCACTCCCTGTATACTTACACCTCACACTTACTGCCACAGGCAGTCAAAGTGATTACAAGAAACATCACTGTATAACTCCTTCATAACAGGGGTTAGGCCAATCATTTTATATCAGTACTACCAAGCCATTGGTTATGTAGGGGTTCATTTCATTATGTTTGTGTAGAAAAGAGAAATGCAGTACTAATGATATGGTATTTATGTAGCTATTGTATTACCCAAGCTATCCCAAGTGCTAACAATTACCAAACTTCTGGAATAAAATGGAATCATGACATGTCACACATGTCATGTGTCCTTAAGGGGTTGAACATGCATTATGGCTACAGGCAAGTCCACAGAATGGGAGGTATTAAGTAAGATATTTTAAAATTGTAACTGAGCTAGTGGAAGCAGTACACATGTGACCCTGGTGTTTGAGAATGTAAGCCTTGGATAACACAGTTGGGTTTATTCAATATACTGTATCTGGTATAGAGTTGAATGAACCATACTCACCAGATAGTGTATCTGTCACTGTATCAATTGAGTCAGTGTGTACCACATGGAATGTCTCACATCATTTTCATGGAGTTTCTTCAAGAGAAGCATGATAAAGTGAATAAAATGTGTCTAATCCTGAAATAAGATTTTCTTCAACAAAAAACAATGAACACCTGTTTTTTTTTTTTGAAGATGTAATAGTGGTTTCCTGAAAAAAGTTTTAACATTTCACCAGTTTCAAATGTGACATTTTGTCTGCAATATTTTAGGAAGTAGTTAAAGAGAAATCTGTATGTTTTCTTATGAAACCAGTATGATTCTAAGCTCAATTCGGTAGGCGACAAAGCTGAAGAAAAAAATCAATAAATGATTTGTGGATGGTTAGTACACAATATACAAAATAAAATGTGTCTAATATAATGGAGAAAGATTGTCCAATACATCAAGTGCTAAAAACAAATCTGAGCACTGTTTAGTATGATTGTGTCATTTTGTTATCATTACAGAAACAATAGCATACACAGAATATTAATAAGAAATCTTTTTCTGTATGGCAATTTCTAAAACCTTTACAAAGCTGTGTAATTTGGTGCTCTAGACGCTGGGCCTGGGAATATAAAGGCAATTTACCAGACAAGTGTGTAGCAGTATGTGGAAAATCACCAATGTCAATAAAGTTAATAGTACCTAACTTGTAATGCCAGTGAGGTGTTCTGGGTAAACTGCCAAGTAATTGTCAGCCTCAGCGGTGTGGGGGATACAGAAAGCAGACAGACTAGCAAATAGGTAAGAAAGATACATCTCACGAGAATTGAGTTTTCAACCAACAAATGTTTATATTTCTTCCACTGAAATGTACAAACTAAATAATGCAGTCAAACACTAATGTTTTCGTCTCATTAAAAAAACAGAAATGTCAGTGCATCAATGATTTTTCAGTCCGGCCATCAATCCATCCATGGCCTCATAGGCTACTGGAACAGAGCAATCCCTACTCATTAAAAGATATAATTTTGTTTTAATAAAAATCTGAGGGTGTGGCTTGACCACCATGGTTGCTAAACTTTTATAACCACAGCTCATCAGCTCACCTTGATGGAATTTATTAATTCTCACTAGGGATGCTGTAGAACAACACAATAGCTCACTTATTTACATCATTTCGTGTGTAAGATGTCCTCCATCAAGAGGTCTCCACAATAAGGAGACGAGCCATGATTGACAGATTTAGACAGGCAAATGCAGCCAATCTCCCAGCACTGTCTGGATGCCAATTTGGCTGGATTACGCAGCCCCAAAAGTTTGTACTTAGTTTGCCTTGGAGCTGCATTGCCTGATTTTCACAAACATGAGAGCAGTGAGCTCTAATATTGTGGATGTTGACAGATTAATTATACCAATCAAGTTTTTGCACTGTACTCTTGCAGCTTTCTGGGGGAATCTATATATATTTACATATGTCTCTGGAATGTCCCCAGAGCAGCAAGACCTTAGCTACCAGACTTACCTGGTTTCCAGCCCAGAGGGGAGACAAGTCCAAAAACACAGACATTATTTCATAGAAAGTGTGAGGGGTGAAGAAAGATTTAATGCAGTTGAATTAACCATTTGTAGTGGAACAGCACACAATACTCTGATTAAAGGGGTAGTAATGTAAACTCAAAAATGGAGGAGCGGAGCCTGACTGCCAAGTAGACAAGACATGCTCAGCAGGACCTCCTGTGTCTGGTGACAGATTTCAAGATAAATACCCCTGCTACTTATGTTTTTTCGACTGCATCCTGCACTAAGCATTACCAGTGGACCCTGCTGTACACGGTGATACCTGACACAAGCATCACTGACTCTGGGCAGTCCTGCTTGCGGCCTACATGTGCCCGAACCAAAGAGAGACTGACGCTCTCCTGGTTTCTTTGGCTAATGCTAAGACTCCTGATTATCGCCCCCCTTTGGACCAGTGGGGGTTATCCCGGTCCCCTCTTATCGGCTCCACTCATCTCGTTGACCATAAACAGCAGACACTGCTGGGAAATAGACCCTGATGGTACCCCTCAAAATGGCTGACATGCTTTCTACTCCTGAGCTTCAGAAACAGCCTGAAGTGCAAGCTGGATGTGCGGCACTGGACCACATGCTGATGCGCTTAAATTAGATTTTCACCACTTTCTGGGCACAACTTGAGGCCTGAAACAATGCAGCATCTCAGGGCCAGGAAAGTGGAAGGATGAGGAAAGGTGAAGGGGCCTGTGAGCCACTTCCGGGCAAAACTTCCTGCCAAGCTTCTAAGTTTCTTGTATTGATCCCATCTGGGCCACAAGCCACCAGGGATATCCTCCTAAAGCATCACCCACGGAGGCAGAAGACCCAACACTGCAGGCGGCGAACATCCATTCAGGGCTTTTGCCACTCCCATAAGTTCCTGAGCCTAGAAGTTGGCTGATGCTGAACATTATAACCAAGATCCATGGCCTGTTACACACAGTCCGCTGACGTTATTCAGTGGTTATCCATGGAGTCTTAATTTTTGTTTAATTTTATGTTTATTGCTTACTTTGTGGCCTATGTCTTGCAGTGATTTACCAGTGGGTAGTCTTAACAGGGCTATCAATAAGTGCATGTCAAGCCTATATTGTGTCTGCTACAATTAATCATAGCCTTTATATTTACTTAACACCCCATGGTATATCAGTAAGGCCTATCTCAGTCAGCCCAGTACTGTGATAATGTGTGGGGCTTCAGTGGTTAAACTGTCAGGGTAACCCTAACTTGATGCTCTGAAATTTTCTATGTCTAACACTTCTGAATATATATAATGTATGCCAAGTCTCATGCTTACCTTTCACTCCATGTGCCCTACCTCACTGAAGCTAGTAATTGTGCTTGTCATGCCTGTTAGCACCCAATAATACTGAATAGTTTGTCTAACTAAATACTAAAGTACCACAATCTAACATTTGACCTACACTGACAAGGTAGCACAGAGTGGAAATGTTAGACTACTTTCTATTCTTATACTCTACCTGTTGTTTCGTCTGTCCGCTAATTATACAAATTGTGCATGTTTTGTTTTGGTTTTTTTAATGCCTTACAACATGTAACCTTTGACTCTTGAATAGCCTGTCATCCGCTGTTGTGGTGTGACAAGCCTGTTTGTACTCCTGTGCACAGCAAAAAAAAAGGAGGAGTCAGTAAAGAGGTCAGTTATGGTATTTGAACATTAAAATTATTAATCATATAAAAGTGTATCTTTGTAAAACTTCCTGTAGCTGGGACATCTCTGTAAACAATACATTCTCACAGAAGAAGAGGCTATCTCAGTCTATTCAAAATGGAGACTGGCAAAAAGTATAATTTTTAGATTTGTATTTCTTAAAGTTAATTCTACCTTTCCAGGAAAATTATTATTTATGAAAATGTGAACTGGACAGCTTAAAGAAACTACCTACCATCCATGGCTTGATGTGTGACATTTCTTATTACCATTGACACATCCTACCAACACCCAAACATGCACAAAGTGGTTAATTCCATAAATGTCTTAATATCACAGTGTCAAGAGATTAAAGTTAAATTATTCACAAATGTCATTAATAAGTAAAACTCATTGAGTTGGACTCAGTTGAGAAACCTCTTTATTTAAAGTAGGTTGCTCAGGACTTGTTAAAGCTACAGGCCTATCTTCTTAGTTTGCAGGATGTGGCACCAGTGGAGATATAATAAAATACAATAATGCTTGAAAAATGAAATGATTGGAAATAACAGCAGTGAGATAGAAGTTATGGAATTAGAATCTGGGGTGTAAATGATAAGGCCCCCCGTCCCCCTTTCCCAACTACCAAATTTCTCAATACATGTATGACCTATACTTCTTTTTTCCAATATAGTTACTTCTTAATGTTGTGCCATGTATGCTGACACTACATTCTGCCAGAGGATCTGATATTATAGAATATGTAATATTCTACATGAAAGTCAGGAGTTAATGATGAGCCCCGATTTGCCATGTCCTCCTTTTGTCCCTAAACAAGTCTGTGGAGTCTGTAAAATCCAGTGAATGTACAACTACATTATCAACAGTGCCTTAAAAGGATGCACATTTTCTGCAAGCTTGCTAACTTTGAAGATAATGTCCAGTATTGAAATTAAAGCTTTGCAGATATCGAACTTGTTAATCAGTGTCCAAGTTTTGGTTTCAATTCAAATTAACTGCACCAGGGTTCAAAATTTCAAGCTTTATGATAGCAGCTAGTGTTACTGTGCAACTATTCTGTTACATGACCTCTAAATTAAAATACTCCAAAATGAGTATTTCATTAAGAAAATCTTTATGAAATACTCATGTTGACAGAGTTGGAATTACACTAAAATTCGAATGCAGCCAAGAGATACGTAATTTTCTTATGCTTGACAAAAGGTGAAGCTACTTTTGCCAAGTTTTGTCATTTCCCCCAGCCCCACCATTGACAACTGTATTGAAAAAGGCTCAGTCCATGGAGGATTCCTCAGCCTCGCAGAATCCTCCACAGGTCTTGATGGTGTACTCTAATTTTAGATATTATTCTGACAGCTTGTATGGCATGCAGCCTGGAGTATATTAGTGCAAGGCTGACCTATCAGTATGGGCATACCCACCACAACCGGAATCGCCTAGGGCACCGGCCTGCTGGGGGCATCCACCGGAATGTTTCCTTGTGGACTGCCTGCCCATGTCTGGGGCCAGAGCGCCAGGCGATGGGCCCCCAGCGATGGGCCAATCCTCAAGGCACCCTCCTCCTCTGGAGGAGAGGGGGACGGAAAAGCCAGGCGGCGAGGGAGGCTGTTCTTGCAGCCTCTCACTCCTCCCTCGCGCGTCCTCTGTGATGCCGGCAGTCGGAATATGACGTCATTCTGGCCCCAGCATACTAAACAGCGAGTGGGAGGAGTGAGGAGCTGCCCCACACTGGACCCCAGGGAGGTGAGTGTTTGACTGTCAGTGAGTGTCTGCCTGTGTGTGTGTGTGTGTATGTATGTCAGTGAGTGTCTGTCTGTGTGTCTGTCAGTGAGTATCTGTGTGTCTTCTGTGGTATAAATGTATATTTTGCACTATGTTTAGCACTTTATAGTGCACTTTCCCTGCATTGTATACATATGTACATATTGCAAAGTATTTAAAAGGTACAGCACACTCTTTTCTAATACATTTTTATACTATGTGTTTTTTGAACTATTTTCACTTTTATAAGTGCAGCTTACCAGTGGAATATTTTAAAGAAGCTTTTATTCAAAGTTTTTTCACAGTACCTTTTTTACTTGATTTGTTTGTATTTATGTTATATGTATGGTTGAGATTGTTGATGATAAAAATGATGAAATTGATCAATAAAGATCAAATTATGTAAAAAAGATAATCTGAAGGGAACAACCTTTTATAACAATTCCAGCCTGCTTATGGAGCATACATTAACCCATGCAGTTTTCTACAGGCAAAATGATATATAATCACTAGGGAGTCATTAATAGAATGGGATAAAAAAAACAATTATTTTAAATTATCTTTCTGAAAGTGAAATATATCATCTTAAAATCATAAACAAAATTTTGACGGATTCATCCCCCCAGTCCCTACAGCCAGCTAGCACAATGTATATGAGCAGAACTACTATTTTTATTTATATAGCGCCACCATATTCCGCAGTGCTTTACAATTATAGAATGGGGATATTTGACAACAAATAATTTACATACATAATATAAGAGTCAAAGTGTGAAGAAGGCCCTGCTCCAACAAACTTACAATCTATGAACAAAATAACACAGTCACATGATCCATCAAAGCATTCCTGTACAAATAAAACCTATTTAAACAAACCTAAACGCTATAAAGGAAAGTCATGTTTCTTCGTTTGCCTCTGAAACCTTCTAAGTGTGCATTTTCTACATTTCTACATTTACATTTCCTTTCTCAGCTGGAATTTGGTTTCTAAATATTTATACCTCTGTGGCAGCGTAATGACTTCCTGTGCAACCCGTACTGACCCCACCCCTGCTCTACTTCTGCCTCTAACCTGAACTTTTAAGGATTTCTCGTTCAATGTACTGTTTAACCTCTTGCTTCCCTAGTTGTCTTGAAACCCCTGTTCCTTTAACAGCAATGTGGTAGAGTTGGGGATTCATCAAACCGTGATTATATTAATTGCATGGAGATGACTATGATTATATTAATTGCATCGAGATAACTACAATCAAGACAGTTCTAAAATGGCATACAATGCAACAGACTAATCAAGGAGGCAATCTTAGCACAATTTGCGAATAATAATATAAAATAAAAGGTTGTGCAACAGTAACACAATTAAAAAAAATACAAAAAACAAAAAAATAAGTATAAAATGGTCCAGAGTTATTATTTTCCAACAGGGCAGCATTCTGTAACCTTCTATTATCTAAATAATTAAAGGGTCACTATAGTGTCAGGAAAACAAAGCGGTTTTCGGGACACTATAGTGCCCTGAGGGTGCCCCCACCCTCAGGGTCCCCCTCCCGTGGCACTGAAGGGGTTAAAACCCCTTCAGCCACTTACCTTAATCCAGTGCCGGGCTCCCTCAGCGCTGGTGACCTCTCCACCCCTGCCGACGTCAGCTCCCCGGTCTGACGTCACTGGAGCCGAATGCGCATGCGCGGCAAGTGCCGTGCGCTCATTCAAAGAGGCTGGATTAACCCCAAATGTAAACATAGCTGTTTCTCTGAAACGGCTATGTTTACATTTAAAGGGTTAAAACCTAAGGGACCTGGCACCCAGACCACTTCATTGAGCTGAAGTGGTCTGGGTGACTATAGTGTCCCTTTAAAGCTGCTCTTTATCTTGTAAATGGTCCTGGTGTTCATTGATTTGATGCATCCCTTGTTACTTTATGTGAAACAACATTTGTGATCTTCTTTGTTGACTGTTTTAGTTACCAGTTTTTACCTATAGTGTTATTCATCAAACCAAGATTTGTCAGGAATTGCCAAGCACATTCCAAAATTTAGACCAGAATAGCCAAGCTAGAAAAGTAGCTAAGTTGATTTGATTTTTCTAAATCAACTATTTTGGCTTTAAATTTAAAATCTTTATACCAACTTCTAAACACTTAAGGTTTAATGAATATCTTGACAGAGCATTAACATATTATATTTAATATTTTGTATTCCTTTTCTAGATATAAAGGGGCACTGTAATGTCAATAATCAGTACAGCTCATTGCAGTGGTTATGGTCCAAAGAGCCTTCTGGTACTAGTTCGAAAGTTTGAATTAAATTGTTTTAGAACTCAGCTAAGAGCCGAGTGTGTACACCTATGCCATAAGAGAAAGATGATGGGACTCTTAGGCCATTGCAATCTCTGTGCACATACTTTACCAAAAATTCACACACCAATAACTGTGCGTCTCAAACATACTATTATTACTGCTCATTCTTCAGCAAGTCTAGGAATAACTAAACAATTTAGGTAATTTAAATTACATTATTTATCCGTTCGTTCTATAGTGTGTGCCTGGCACAACTTCCACCATTTACACCCTTGTATAAATGCTAAATTTATGGCACAAAATATTGAATAGAATGCTTGTATTGTAACGTAAATCTGTTAGGTCAAGAGATCATCATGGGACACACAAGCTGGCTCAGTGGTATCAGGCATATATTTGGTACTGTAGCATACACGTATTATGTTAGGAAGTATAATGAAGCATCTCTCTTATTTGAAAGCTCAGGACTGGCATCAGTATAATCCGTGCTCCCCTTTCTTGGGTCCTTTGTGTAGCATGCATGAATATGTTCCATCTCATTCTTAGAATATTCTGAAAAGAAATTCTATGGCTTTTTGAGGCTGATGAATAAGCATTCAAAATCTATTATTTAACAATTTGTTTTTATATGATCTTTATTATATTATTCTTCTGTGTACTCTGTAGCCTACAAACAAGATAGAATTTGTTTCTTTTTTAATACCTATTGTGCGTTATAGACTGGAAAAGTGCAGAAAACATTGCTTATGTTTAAAAAACATTAAATGAACTAATACTATTCTTGGAGTCGCCCCATGAAAGGGATAACATGTCTAGCATACATTGAACGCTTAAAGGATTACTCCAATCACTCCTACAGCCCACTGTAAAGGTTAGGATGCCAGGAGTCTACTGGCCTAATTTTCTGTTAGTGGGGCAAACTATTTTGCAAAGATTTGCCTCTTAGCTGGGTCAAGAAGGATTAAGATCTACACCTGGGGTCCTCTTATGGCAGACGCCTTAAGGGTCCTGATTTTCTCTTTCATATCATCTTTATTGAAGTCTGATGCATATAGAATACAATAAAAGAGTTAACATTGATATAAATATATTGTTTAACAGCAATCCTAATACATCAGAAATATTTTCCAATTTAATCTTCAAAAATACCCTCATCATTCATACATTATTCATTCTTGCGCGGGTGGGAAGGTTAAGGACCAGAAGGACCAGGATTATCCTTAAAAACAGTTAAACAAACAAATCAATATTTAATAGGTATTGTTTAGAGTTTCTGTATCATATTAGAAAAGGAAGATGTCCATTGAGCACTGGTAGTTTATTTGGGATAATATTTCATACCAGTTTTGATACCCTTGCTTTTTCTAATTCTTGGCGATGCATATTTTTGCTGCCAGCATAATATGGATCATTAAGTTCGATAGAGGTTTATCCATTTGAGGAGGGTCTAAGTGGAAAAGGAAAAACTGCTGAGACCATAATATCTCTGTCCCTAAGATTTCAAAAAGGAGTCTTTTTAGATTACTTTTCAAAGTGTCCAACCCCGAACAATCCCACCAAATATGGTGATGGGATCCCTTAGCAAGACTGCATCTCCAGCATTGGTCAGAGTGGTGATTATACATTTTATTAAATTTTGTTGGAACCATGTACCATCCCGATTTTGGGGTCCTGTCCCACCATCCTCTAGTTCTGGGCTGGCTAATAACGTCTCTATTACGAAGTTGGAGGTGGAGTTACAACTCTGGCAGCAGAGTTACACCTCTGGCAGTTAAACTCTGCATCATTTCAAAGCTAAACACTGCACATACAGATTCTAAGCACCATGACCATTTCAAATCACTGAAGTGGCCATTGTGCACGGAGTAACCTTTTAAGCTGTCCTATCTAGGTCATAGTTATTCTGGGAAAGATAGCCCCTTGCTGATAGTCACAGAGCAGTTCTAAATGGTGACTGTTTCAACTGATAACATGTAAATAAATCTATATGCTGTACCTTTCTCTGAGCATCATCAGGCTACAGAACCACTTCTAACTTCCTGCATAATGGAATACTGGGAACTAATTAGCTTAGCTGTATAAGTTATGGATTCTATTTGGCTATTGAAAAAAATTATACGGATATATTTATTAAATGTATTTTTTTTCCACTGTGTAACGGATCACCTGGCACCCCGACTGGGTACCTCCGTTGACGGATGCTCCTAGTGCTTCCCGAGGGCTCCAAGCACTCCACTAGACACTATAACCATGCAGACCCCACAAACCGCCGCAGCTTGCTTGGGGTCTCGCTGTCTTCCTCCTACTCTGGGCCCAAGACCAGGACCAGCTTCCAGTAGGTAGACCTCTACTAAATCCAGAGAGCAGGAACAGGAACAAGCTCTTACAAGAGCTTACTCTGGGGAGTATAGTGATTATAGCAATCCCCAGAGTGTAGGTAATTCTCCAATCCCCCAAACATGAGCCAAAACTTCATGAAGGCACAAGATGATCTGTTTATCGAGCACAAAGGCATTTACTGGTTTTATGTGTGGCGACAGAGAAACTTTAAATGAACACAGGAAATGTAGTCTATACAGAAGCATTCATGTTTTCATGCTGATGTAATGCAGTCTTTCTGAAGACACTATAGAGCGCCTTTTAAATTCCAACACCATCAAACAAATGTTTGACCCAGAGACCAGGATCATATGCTATCTACTCATTTACTTCCTCCACAACTATCACACTGTGCTGCAAGATTTAATTACAGAAAAAAGAATAAACCAAGCTCTGAAACCTTAAAAATAAACTTTCACACAATATGACAAATTGAAGTATAATGCTAAATGCAAATCAAGTTTAAAAAAACTAAAATATATAATATATAATAAGTCTTATTAACTAGCATTAACCTGTACATGGGATGAAAACTGAGGTAATAAAGCAAATATTGCCACTGCATTTGGCATGTGTGCATCCACTTTACCCCCAAATTATATGCCAGAAAAGCCACAGTACCTGGCACATGGATAAAGGAGGGAGGTACTTTGAGAAGCATGGCTCAGGTGGGCATATCGTTTAACTCAGGACTGAAAACGTCAAGTCCTATGCTACTAACTACAAATTCCTACTTGCCTGGGCTGTATCTTCACTCTCAAATGGTTAGTGGGTAATTTGAACCCTAAAACAGTGTGATATGAATGGCAAGCATCATGTTTCTATGAATGGTGATGTGAATTGCAGCACAGGTAATATTAAATTCATGCTTTATAGTTCCCTTAAAGGGACACTGTAAGCACCCCACTGACGGATCCAGGGGGGGGCAACGGGGCAATTGCCCCCCCCGAGAATCCGAGGTTCTCCCTCTCCCCTGCCGGCTAATGCAGGGCTGGCGCTGTCCAAGCGCCAGCCCTGCAATGTGCCTTAATGGACCGGAGGGGAGATCAGAGATCTCCCTCTCTGGTCCGCAGGCACTGTTTGCTGGCCGACGGCAGAGGAGGGAGAGAGAGAGGACCCGGGGGAGCTTAGTCTGCAGCTCCTCCAGGTCCTTCTCTCACGAGCACGGATCATTGCCACAGCAACACTCCGGATCTCGCGAGAGTGAACTCTAGCCCTGGAGACCGGGGCTAGAGTTCACTCTCACCACATGGACCACCAGGGATTCCCCACTGGACTACCAGGGATCGAGAAATGTCCCCCCTCCTCCCTAAACAAAGCTAAGAAGGGAGGGGGACATTATGTATATTTTAAATAAATAAAAATCATTTTATCAAATTTAAAAAAACATAAAAAAGCCCCCCATCCTTATGACACACATACCCTACACACATACACTACCCCCACACAAACACATTGCCCTCACATAGATAGACTGCACCCATACACACACACTGCCCCCACATACATACACTGCCCCCATACACACACATTGCCCCCATACACACACATTGCCCCCACACACATACACTGCCCCATACACACACACTGCCCCCATACACATACACTGCCACCCACATACATACACTGCCCCCACATACATACACATTGCCCCACATACATACACTGCCCCATACACACATTGCCCACCATACACATACACTACTGCTCCCACACACATACACTTCCCCCATACACACACATTGCCCACATACACTGCCCCCAATACACACACACACCCTACACACACATTGGCCCCCCCACACACAAACTTCCCCCCATACACACATTGCCCCCCACTCACACTGCAACGCACACACACACACTGCCCCCCTAACACACACTGCCATCCTCACGTACACACTGCAACTTTCACACACACACTGCTCACACAGTCCTTCTTACACAAACACACACACACTGCACCCCTGCTCCTATGCCCTACTACAGCCCCATTTCCAAGCAGACCTCAGGTAAGTTGTCAAACTGTTCTTAAACGGTTTGACTACTTACTCTGGGAAGGGGTCCCGGCACTACTGGCACCATAACCACTACACTCAGCTGTAGTGGGTATTGTGTCTGGATTATTTCTCTAAATAATCTGCAAGTCCCCCTCCTGAGGTCAGGCTCTGGATCCGCCACTGAAGCACCCAGACCACTTTAGCTCATTGGCGGGGGAGGGACATTGGCGCTGGATTCAGTAAGTGACTGAAGGGGGTTTAACCCCTTCAGTGCCGCGGGAGGGGGTGTGCAAGGGAGGGGGTCACTGTACCAACCTATAGTGCCAAGCTTTGTTTTCCTGGCACTATAGGATCCCTTTAAGATAATGGAAAACTTAGAACATTATTTATATGTTAATTTATCCATAAAACAAACACATTGACTATTCACTTAATAGCACACTGTAAGCACCAAAAACACGACATGTAATTAAAGTGGATTTGGTGCATAGATGCAATGTACACATTGTTATTTACATGTTGCCTCAACATGCAGTACTTCCCAGGCAGGTAATTAATATTTTCAAAGAGAAGCACAGGGTTCAATGCTTCTTTATACGAAGCACTGGATTGACTGAGTGTAGCAATTTCTCTGCATGCACTATAGGGTCACAATGTATTTCACAGTGGGAAGATCGGGCAAGGTGATTGGCTGGTTTACCATCTTTTCATTGCTTTTTTTTTTTTAATAAGTTTCAGTAATCTAAAATAACAGAACACTCTAACATTAAAAATACATCTTAAAAAAAAATGGACATGAATAAAATATATAATATATAGCAGGACTATAAATATATATATATATAGCTCTGCACTCCCAGGACAGATCACTTCAGGCGTTCCTATAGCTGTGCTAGAGGCATGGTGTAACATCTGGTAGACTCCAGGTAAGTAGTCAAACCATTCTAAAATGCATCTACAGTGCATTGAAATGACTATGGTGCTCGTAGGATTCTTTTAAGTTTTCCCAAGCTTGACAGTTTGCCTTACTGAAAACACTCATCACAATTAATTTCTTTTTTTCATATATTTGTAGTATTTACAAGTACCGCAAGCTATAAATGTCTCCGCTTTTGCCTCCCATAGTCTGCTGTAGTCTCATGCTGTTGCCATTCTGTTTCCAGGAATGGTTGTAGAGATTATATAATTGAAACAGGTTTTTTTTCTAAAGAAATTGGCCATTCCCTTTTCGAGGCAGGTGGTGAATGCAGGAAGATTCATATTAAAAGAAAAATGATAAAGAATTTAATTTAACATTGTTAATAATTAAATAGAACAATTAACACAGTTATTGTTAGATAAACAGAAAAGCGACACTTCCAGCACCATTACAAAGCAGCATTTTGTAGTGGTTGTGGTGCAAGGATGTCAGTCATTCTGGCTTTCATCAAACCATTTTCAAGAGATTGAAGACAGTTAGGCAAGAAGTGGAGGGAGAGCACCCATAGCCTCAGGTTGGGAGCAAGGCTTCTGCATGCTCCTTTTATATCATGAAGGAGCCACAGCTCTCTGCTGATAATATGCTAGAGGTGCTGACAAGGATGATGGCAGCTTTGGTGGGAGAGCAGGCAAGCACGCAGGGGATAATGAGGTTTGTAGTCACTGACTATATCACATATGACTCACAAGACAATCCTATCACATGCATCGTCTATATGCATTATACACAGGTTTGGCCTGCTTGTTATGTATCAGAAAGGACACTGAGAGCTTGTGATGATGCAGCATTAGGCTTTACTTATGTGGATTAAACAGCAAGCATTTAGAACACAACTGTCACTTGAAAACAGCAGCCAACGCAGAATAAAAAGGAAGGAGATAGAGGGAGCTAAACAGAACTTCCTTCCTGTGGGTAGACTAACAAGTTCACAGACATACACAAACAGTAACCCAAACTAAATATCACAATCTACAGCTCAAGTGCTATTTATGCACTACCCATATTATTATTATTATTATTATTATTATTATTGCCATTTATATAGCGCCAACAGATTCCGTAGCGCTTTACAATACATATCTGGAAAGGTATATTACCGAGTCCATTTCCTTGAGTTGTAAAGGAGTAAGTGCTCTTTTTTCTTACCACAGATTGCACATGGTTGGATAGTCCACAATGTCTTTGTGATAATATTACATATACTGCATAATTTGCACTATGTACCTTATATAGTGCACTTGATATTGCACTTTCACCATATTGGTTTGCACTTTATGTATATGCACACACATAAACATGTGTATATATACATAAGTATAAGTATATATGTTAAGTATCTAAAAGGCATAGTGCCCTTTTTTCCATATAATACTCTTTATGCATATTGTTATTATTATTATTTATAAAGCGCTTTACAATATTATAAAAGGGGGTAATTTAAGGGGACACTCCAGGCACCCAGACCACTTCTGCCCGTTGGAGTGGTCTGGGTGCCAACTCCCACCACCCTTAACCCTGCAGGTGTAATTATTGCAGTTTTCATAAACTGCAATATTTACCTTGCAGGGTTAAGTCATCCTCTAGTGGCTGTGTATCAGACAGCCACTAGAGGGACTTCCGTGTTCTTAGAACACGAAATGTGTGTTATACAACGTTGGACGCTATGTGAGGACCTCCAGCGTTGCCGAAATCCCCATAGGAAAGCATTGGTTGAGGTCGGCAGGGAGGAGCCTGACCAGCGACTTGGGATGGGGGTGGGAGAGGCATATGTTTTCCTGGCACTGGAGAATCCCTTTAACAATAATAGAGACAAATGAAATATGTTACAGAAACAATAGGTAGATGAGGACCCTGCTCAGATGGGCTTACAGGTACAGTACCTAACATTGCCTTAATGGTGTGTACCTGTGGGATCATAAAGGACGGAGGCGCTGACGTACCTCCTAGGGCAACAAGAGACTGGCCACCTACATCTCCTCCATTGTTATAGTGGTTATAGTGCTTGTAGTGTTCCTTTAATCCGCATTATCATGCACATGTAGGATCAGTTTCATGCCAAGACCAAATTTATAGTCATAATAAGGTTTGGCCTTATTATGTCTGTTGAACCCTTGTATAAAATCGCCCTTGTATAAAATCGCCATATAGACATGTTTATCTGTCCGTGAGAGACAAGCTCAAAGTTCTTGTGACAGTTAGGTTTTCCTTAAGCTAAGACAATGTTGCAATGACATGTTATGCCTCTGCACGGGAATCACATTGATGTGTTACGAAGGTGGTAAATTAAGCAATAATTAATCTTTCACTTTACTGTACTTTTAAGCCTTATTTACATTACATTTATATGTAATACATTAATAAACACATACAAACACAGCATTGCTTGAAAATGAGTTGTTTACATTCCCATCGGGTACATCAAAAAAGGGACATACCATCCCAGAGTCTAGGCTGGGTTGAATTAGTCAATTCACTGTGTTTTATGCAAAGTATTCTTTGATGAATTTAAAGGAATCAAAACTTAGCTCTAATCTAATAATATGCCTAGGAAAAAATGAGTGTAAATTTTCCTTGTCTACTAGACTATAATCTTTCCTGTCAGTGGCTATAGAAGGAAGCTTCATTCATCTTACAATGGATCATTCATGATGTAACTATGTGATTTGGCCTATCATTGATCACAGCCAAATTCTGCCCCACTCCACAATACGTTCCAGTGTGCAAAGACATTAATGAAAGGTCAGGGCATAGCTGAGAAAGGGGACATAGAGTCAAAAAGTGGAATCCTATAAATATCCGTTACAGAGAAAATGATTTCATTTGCTCCCTCTCTTTTCTCGCAGCTGTGTCATGATCTCTATCCGAAATAAAACCCTACAGACTGAAAATACTTTTAAATCAAAGTTTTATGTGAAGTATCAAGTTTTTGGAACTATTTACAGGAAAGCTGAAATATTTTGAAAAGAATTTGCATTTACTTCCAATAGTGTTTGCAGTTTATGTTCTTGCCTGATTCCATCCTCATGTGGCTTCATAGCTGGCCTTTTGGTTTGTTTTTGAACCTGACAACACTAAGGGAAAAGACACTGGAAAAGCTCTTCTTTGAATTCTTTTCTGTTTCCGTCATTACTTCACTCGTTCAAATATGACTTTGGCAGCAAAGATAGAAGATATTGAAATCACCCTGGAGCACCTGCTCATGGATATGTTTGTAAGTGATTTGTTTTTCCTATTGAAGTAAAATGAGATTTTATTGAATGCATTCTATTGGTAAAATAAGTCCTTGCAAATCTAGGCTTGTTTATAGCACGCTCGATGCAAACTTTGGCAGAAATAAAAAATGGATGGAATACATTAAAAGGGAAGCAGAGGCATTTGTCAGAGATAAACATTTTTATCCATATGCTTGATCCACCTGAAGGATAACAGTCATTACGAACAACTACGCTTGTTTTTAGATATGGAATGCATCAGTTGGGGAACTCTTCTCTAAAATCTTAGTGCTAAATTGGCAAATGATCAGAAAAAATGTGGCAAAAAAAAGATGAAAAAAAAATCAGCTCAATTGGAGAACTATTTTTAACCAAAAGTCAAATCTGAGTTGTCTCTAATGCTATAACTTAATGTTTATAAAGAATGAGTCTTTTAATTATTTCAACATGTGAAAGATAATGTGCCTAACAGTATTTCAAAGGTATTGATATAATAGTTTCTTCGTAGAGAGGGTGGGTGCGTGTGTATGTGTCTGTGTGTTTTCAAGGAATTGCTGTGTGTATATATATATATGTGTGTATATATATTGCTTCTGCAGTAGGATATCCCACAACTTTGCTACTTGCTTCATGGCTATTAGCAGTAGAGTAATATCATTAATTCTTAGCATTCAGACTCTTTGTGCCCATCTGTGGCTGCTCTAACAGCAAAACTTGTTAGGACAATTTTACGCTTTAGAAGGAATGTATTATAATGAATGTTAGATAATTCTTTGGTAATATTGACAGCGATAGTGGTCGATGTAAACCAGAGCATTGCATTTTTAACTTTATGTTGTGTGCACAGTCTAATATTGATACTTGAATACATTAAATACAATACATATGCCAGTGAATCTGTGCGGGTTTAACAATATACTAAATGATACTTCTGTTTAGGATATATATTCTTGCACATCTACTTACAACTTGTTACTTTCCCTATGGTGTTGATGTAGGAACTAGAATAGCAGGTTATACGATTGAGTCTGATGCCTGCCGTAAAGAGCACATTGGAGGGCCTGCTGCCATATTAATATCTATTTTCCTCCACTAAGGATGAGTAGCGCTGAGCACTGTAGGCTGCCACAGCTTCTGTACAAGGACATAAAAGGGAAGATTTGCGGTATAACAATTCTAATTAGCAGTCCTTTCTAGTGATCATCTATGGGATTATTTGTAAAGCATGCATTCCCTAGGATAGTACATAATCACACAGAAATTCCCAACATGCTCAGGCTACAGTAACAAAAGGATTATTCAACACTTAAAGGAACACTATGTTTATTGTTAATGCTAAAGTATTTTTAAATATAGGGCTCCCCATCGTAAAAAACAAAAATACCATTAAACTCAAAGGTACTCTAGCTCCATCAGTGCAGTCTTCTATCGGCAGTCACTCCTCAAAGAAAATACTTGGGGAGCTTCAGTAATTTTTATTATTAGAATTGATATAGTGCCAACATATTCTGTAGCATTTTACAATTATAGAAAAGGGGTATTTGAAGAAGACCCTGGTCAAACAACCTTACAATCTATGAGAATTTGAGGAAGGCAGATGTATTGTGAGGTAACTTGCCCAGGAGTCCTGTGACTAGTGACTAGTGAGTTGGTATAATTTGATTTGGAACCTGCGTTTTTCAGTTCTAATAATAGATCCTTCAGTATAGCTATTGTCCAGCAGTATTGAAGCCTGAGCTATTGGGATATATAGAAACTGACCCCTGCTTCCTGCATTGATTATCATAAACCGTATCCCTCACAAATGAATGTATTATTATTGTACGACTAGGTATCATACCATAATTGCCCACTATATAAATAGGATTGAAGGGACCATGTAGGCACTGTAACAACTTTATCTCATTGAAGTGACACCATCCACTTCCATTCGCTGTTAAACCATTTTAATATTTTAATACTAAACAAGAGTCCCCAGCAACCCATCCCGTCTGTACTGTTTGGGCTAATAAGGAAACACCAGCCTGAGCAGCAATGATTTGAGGTGATTGGCTAAGAGTGTCAGCTGACCGCTTTCAGCCTATCACTGCACCCATTGCTGGCATGATTTGTTATGCCTATCAGGAAGTGTGTAATTTCTGCTTTAACCATATCTCCAGTAGGGGCTGTGGTCAACCAGGGACCCTCATTTGATGTTAGCCTGCTCAAAAATGGCTTAACACTGAATGGAGGGACAGTGCTTGAAGATTCCAGTTATAATATCAATTCAATAAAATAAAATGGTTATAGTGCCTACAGCCTTCCTTTTACATATTGCACTTACATATTACTGCTACATTTCATGTTGAAATAATTTATTCACACTAGAGCAGGGTTGTTGTGGACTACATCTCACATAATGCTATTTTAGTCATAATAATAACAAATTGTTTAACTAGGAAAGGTACATTCAGATTACTCTGGTTTCCAAGTACGTCCTGGGGATGTAACTTTTGCCCAACTTCCAAGGGATGTTACTATTACCTAATTTAATGGTAGTGGCAAAACATCAGGGGAAATGTAGTCACAAAATCTAGAATGCCAATGTTTGCCAACCCCCACACTAGAGAATATGCCTAGCTCTCCTCAGTCTGGATACCCATCATAGTCATCAGTGGCAACTATAAAGGATGAGTGGAATACAGATAGCAGCAGTGCTATTGCCTTCTAATACCTCCTGGGCAGAGCCATGCCGCTCGTTTCCATAAAAATTCACAAATCCGCTTGCTGTGATTTCAAATAACAGCAGAAATAAAACCATTTCATTATTATCAGTATTAACATTCTAATGAGCAAATTAATGTTCTCGGATTTTGTTTGTAGTTGTTAATTAGAGGCCAGGATGATATTTATAGTATTTATAGTTCAGAAGTCCCTCTGCTGGAAACTGTGAAAAGCAGCAAACGCACCAGGCACATTTAGCTATGTAGCAACTAATTTGTTACTAGAGAGTCACATTTAAGCATCTGTCATCTGAACAGTTTTACAAATGTTTTTTTAAATATAATATAACCAGCTTAGATAACCATTTTTAAAACTAAAAACAGACCATTAGCAAGAATATTGCACAGATCAGAAATGTCATTGTTTAAATCGTGTGTGTACAGTACATTTTGTTGAGTAGAAACTCATTATATAAATAGCATTGATTGCTATCAAAGTTACCTTTGTTTACCGGACTTTTAGGGCAGATAATTGTGCACAGCCAATGTTGAATCCAGGGAAAGGATATAGGAGAGAGAAATAAAACCAGAGAAATATGTTTTAAAATGCAGATAATGAGATGCAGGTGACAGCTCTAGAATAAACACACAAGGCAGAGAACCGCCAGTGGTCATTTTTAGCCAGCATGCAGCAGATTTGGAAAGTTGGAGGTTAAAGCATAATTACAGGGCCAGCAAAACCATTATAAAAATAGCATTTTTTCCTTTAGTGGCCAAAAAAAAGAATACTTCCTGATATTTATTTTCCACTCTGGACAAGTTTTGACTGTATCCACATTGCTGTAAGTTTTCTAGAACATATTCCAAGAAGTTTATATTTTATAACTGCTAAGATGTGTGCATGTGATTTCTTCAATACTTCTAATTATTTCTCTGTATGAAGATAAACCAGTAATAAGAAAAGAATGAAATACAAAGAAAGTGTTAAAAATCCCAAACCAAAATAAAGATTACTATAAGACTTACCAGTATATATATTTTGTATGTATATTTTTGGTAGCACCCTAGGGGAGATATCTTGTCTCCATCCATTCCCTATGCCTCAGTATCTTCTGAGGTAGTTTAGTTATTAAAGTATATATTGTATACTAGATTTTATATTTAAATCATAATAAAAGTTAATTTTTAATTTCCAACTAGGACTTCAACCTCTTTATTAATAATTATACATTGGGTCCATGCCCTGCTGTCCTGGGACCCATTATATTCCTCCCATTCTTTACTATTCCAAAAAAGGAAACACACACCCTACAGTTCACAAATTAACAATACACGAGATACATTTTATAAGTTGTCTGTGGATTGAAGCAAAGGTGTATCGAAGTAAGAATTCCACTTTGAGATCTTCACCATTTCGAGGCAAGGGGATCTGCTAAATCCTTATATCATGCCTCCTCATTGTGCTAGTTACATCATACCTCTCATGGAAGTGTTTGACACATGCCCCTGCGGAAAGCACATCCCCTTCTGTCTCAAAAGTGTAAAAATAATGAAATTTGAAGGGGTCAACAAAATGATTTTACAATTCTTCCAAAAATTACAAAAAGCTAAGTTATTTATGTATATATCTTCCCACCTTCAAAATGGGCCATTCTGGTATTTTTTCCTTTAAGAGTATCCATATGTTTAAAAGAATATGTAAGTCCAAATCTTGCGCCGGAGAACATACGTGATAAATAACCATTTTTCCCCGACCTTCTCACTTGCTTAGATATCGCTGTACTCTGTAATGCAGTCTGTTCTATTGACTAATGATGTAATTAAACATGGGAATAACACGGGCCATTATAGTGTAATTAACACCTGAGGGGGGTTAAAGTATCATATTTTACAACCTTGACTGCCTATAATGATTACAAGCATGCTTTTTATGGAATGTTACTCTAACTTTAAATGCCTTAAAAAGCATAGTTTGTTATGTTACGTATTAATCTGTGCAGTGCCAAGGCTTAATGTCAATATTATGACAGCCAATGTTGCCAAACTCTTTACCTTTTGAAGTGGTTAAATATACCAAAAATGCTTACAGATTTAGCCAGAGTACATTTATTGCAAAAAGATGTATGTAATCTCTCAAAGTCCTACATTAGCTTGTGGTATTTATTATTTAGTTATAATAGCAATGCATTGTGGTTGCTTAATTTTTTTTAAAATGTTTGGTAGTTTGACAAAAGTAAAAATTTAAATACTGCAAAAACCATTCCTCAAAACTTTCCTGAATTTGATGGGTTTTTATTGAGAGCCGCACAAGCGGGACACCGGAGACAAGTCCTCAGGAATTGCAGCACAGGTGCACAAGGTTTGGCAACGCAAGGATATTGCCCACACAAGAGAGAGCATTTGAACAGCTCATTGTGGGGCTTTGCCATCCATGATGCCACTCACTTTGGCTGGCTTATAATATTCAATATACTTTGGTCCCAACCTTTATGGCCTAATATACCACTCTTCACATAGTGTCAATATACCATTCTACACATAGTGTCAATATACTACTCCACACATAGCATCAATATACCACTCTTCACATAGTGTCAGTATACTACTCCACACATAGCATCAATATACCACTCTTCACATAGTGTCAATATACTACTCCCCACATAGCATCAATATACCACTCTTCACATAGTGTCAATATACCATTCTACACATAGTGTCAATATACTACTCCCCACATAGCATCAATATACCACTCTTCACATAGTGTCAATACACCATTCTACACATAGTGTCAATATACTACTCCCCACATAGCATCAATATACCACTCTTCACATAGTGTCAATATACTACTCCCCACATAGCATCAATATACCACTCTCCACTGAGTTTCAATATACTACTCTCCACAGACTGTCAATATACCAATCTCCACAGACAAGTGTTACAAGGTCTGCAGTTGACAGCATATCTCAGTTACTTTAGTCACGGAACAGGAGGACACATAGCAGTGGTTGTTGTGCCAGGGGTGTAAACTGATACATTCCATTGTAAGTAGTAAACCATTTTAGAATGGTTTGCCATATTACCTGGGGTTCACCATGTGCTGCTCCTTGCAGCATTGAAGAGAGCCAGAAGCTTTCATTAACTCTTCATTAACTCTCCTGAGTTAAGCCCTTCAGCGCAGGTGAAGCTCATTGCCTGAGAGTGTTAGTTGATTGCCCTTAGCCAATGAGTTAAGCCCTGCTTAGAGCTAACTGCTGTAGTGGTGGCAGGAGGCAGTGCCCAATGGATGGCTGTAGTGGGAGTGCCAGGGCACTCCTGGCATTATAACCACTACAGTGCACTATATATTGTTCTTTTTAAACGTGGATTGAGAAATATCCATGTGAGTGTCCAAATGTCATCTTTCTGTGTGTTTCACCCAATGAAATGGAGTGCTGACTATTTGGATAAGAATAGGTGGGCCAGTGTGCTTTTTTCATACCTGCAATATTGTAAAAGGTTTTTGGAGAATACAGGAGTTATATTCTTCTTCTTTTACTGGATGGCTGCTTGCTTTCTAAAATTCGTTTTTTTGTTTTTTTTTATCTGAACTTTTTGTCTTTCCTTCAAATGCTCTTCGTCAACTATCAGTGTCTCATCAGGTCAAGTCTACCCAAGCTCTCTACCTCATGGTCCTCTCTTTCACTCCTCACATCCTATCAATGTTCACATCTTGCTACATCCATCTTAAAATCATAGCTCTAGAACTAACGTCTTGAATTAATATTGCTGGATAAGCTTTTTCAAATTATATAATATTTTTGAATAAGCTTTTTAAAAGATTTTTTCAAAATCTTAAAATCTCAAAAATGAGATCATATATAGAAAATATGAATGTTAAAAAAATTATTAAATGTATAAAATATGAAATATTACAACATTAAAATATTTTTATAATGAAATCATTTTACAAGTTTATCCAAACATATTAATTTGATAAACTTATACAACAATATTAGCTCTTATTATCTTTCGTCTTGCCTCCTGCAACTCACTTCTCAATGGTCTCACTGTAGCTTAGATGGTTACAATCCTTAATGAATTCCACTTCCAGACTCCTCTCCTTGATGGGTACCTGTCAAGACCAAAACAACTTATGCTCATTAGACTTTATCTATACATTGTGCCAACAGTTTTGCTAGCAAATGTATAGATTAGGAGAAAAACTGTTTTTTTTTTCTCAAAGCTGTCATTCAATAACCCGACAATGAGCAAGCTTGCTGACATCACTGACAAGAATTGCCATGCTTGGGGATGGAACCAAACGGGTAAAATTAAAGAAAAACAGGCAGAGTGGAGGGCTGTGAGTAAGTGGGTGTTACACGAAGAGACTTACAGCTGTTGGTAGCATGCATTTCCTCTGGTCTCACCTGAGTTATAGTGAGCACAGCTGCTCTTTAACAGAAGAGGTATCTGTATATGTATATGTGTCAGTGTGTTTATCTGTGTGTCTATGTATTTGTATGTATGTCTGTGTATCTGCATGTCTGTGAGAGTATCTGTATGTGTGACAGTGTTTGTATCTGTGTGTGTATCTGTGTGTCTGTTTATCCAGCTGTGTCATTGTGTGTCTGTATATGTGTGTGTATGTGTATGTGGCAGTGTATATGTATATCTGTATACATCTCAGTAACCAAACACAATACACAAATACAGCCCTACAATCACACACTCCATACAAAAACATGATTGTGTATCAGCATGTGTATGTGGCAGTGTATATGTATATCTGTATACATCTCAGTAACCAAACACAATACACAAATACAGACCTACAATCACAAACTCCATACAAAAACATGCTTGCATTCAAACATACAAAAAACACAGACACTGCTCAGTGCTAAATACACCCATATAATAAGGGGCTTGGTTAATGCCCAGCTGGGGAGTGGGAGTTGTATGAAAGACGGGAGATCTAACCTTTTTTTTCCATCCTTGTGATAGGGGAGCCCAAATAAAATTCTTGCACCAGATCCCTCTCTATATTAGTTCTGCCACTTATGACAAATCCAGCTCTTTATAGTAGTCTTGGTGAAAAGAGTAATTGGTTGTCGCCTCCCCCAACTTTGAGTGGCAATCATAGGTGGAGAATATTGAGGGAGGGTTATGATTTTTAGAGTGCCCCTTTAAGAATCCTTCCTAGTGGCATCCAGTCATGTTGATGTTGACCAGCCTGGATTATCTGACAGGGAAGTGAATCATTTTACAGTTAATAAGTCAGTACAATTATGTTACTAAGTGTTCTTTGTTTGTGTCCATTCATGTCGTTATGTCCTGTAATATTCCAAGAGATGGGTGGCGCCAGAAATCCTTTGCCTCAGGGAGAATAAAATGTGGACCTGACACCAGTGACGTATTACTTGAGAGACTGAACAGGGTGACGCCTCGGCACAGAAATGTCTCAGCACATGCTAACCATTATTATTGATTGTGCTGAACGGTACACACAGAAATCATAGCATTCCATGTGGTGTGCTTTGTGTGCGGGGTGTGAGGCATGTTATCATAAAGACATGTCACCATTGCATGACTAACAATATAATTTAATGTTATTCTAACATATAGGCTACCAAAAAAGCCCTGTTGCCTCTGCAGTGGGCATCCCAGCTCTGAAAATCGTAACCATTTGATGGTCATAAGGCACGTCATTTAAAGAGATTAAGAAGCCTCTTCTTTAAAAAGGAAATTTACTATGGTGAACTTGATTCTCAGTTTCAGGTTCATTCCAGGATTGCCTTTAAAAAGTGAATAGACTACTTTTGTGGATAATGCTTTTTATAACATTCCTCCACAATAAAAAAAAACTAATTTATTTCGTTTTTGGTTTCTGCTAGTTCCGCCATGTACAGTACTATGGACATGTAATAGTGAAATAGTAAGATTTGACTATCCACCCAGTAGCATGGTTATCCCTGGATTTTTATTATAGAATCACATAAAGTATGTTAATTGTAGCGGACCGGACCCATGGGGTATTTTAAATGGCACAGGATGTGTATTCACCCTCTATGGGGTAATTAACATCACAAAATATTGATACCACTGTGTCTGGGATGATAACAGTATTCCTCCCAGAGAGCCCCATACCAGTCAGAGCACCATAAATAACACCCTTAAAAAATCCTCCTAAAACAGGAAATACCTTCAAATAAGGACTCCCTGGATAGTTTACCCCCTATGCTATCCTGAGTCTAAATAATGCCCTGATTGTCCTTATAGTAAACAATTCTGATATAGTATACAGGTCTTTGGTGACAGCTTGGACTTCCATGTCTCTCCCTGGTCTCCACCAGGCTGCTATAGCAACAGAGTGGCTGGCATCCTGGGTGCTCGGATAGGCTGTGCCTGCTAGGTAAAGGGGGAAGCCCTGGGATGGTGAAACTAGCACTTTTTGGGTGATGTTTTCTGTAACATTAGCATACTTCCCAACTTCATCTTCCTGCGACTATGGACGCCTGTGGGAGGTAGGTAAAGGTAGCGGCCTGCCTGGAAAGGGGGCAGTTCCGCCTGGGTTAATGGCATGCAGGGCCGGACTGGCCCTCCAGGATACCGGGAAATTCCCCGGTGGGCCGGTGCTCCTGGGGCCGGCAGTGCAGCACATTACTCTTTTCCCTCCTCTGACTTGTTTGGGGCTGGAGCCTGGGGCAGAAAGTTTGCTGGATGGCCGCAGTGAGGTTGCCAGAGGCCGGTAACAGAAACAGGTGACAGCTGGTTTGCAGCAGAGAGGAGTGAGAGAGCACTGAAAGTCTATCTTACCCCCTCACAAAAAGCGGCTTCTTTCCACATCTGCACGGGCAGTCTGGCAGATCCAGCCCCCGCACTAGAGCTCCGCCCCCAGCCTCTCCCTGGTGACCTTTTACACAGGAACAGCTTCATGAACAATACTCACACTGCACTCTACGTCCAGGTACAGTGAAGTTACAGGTACTTATATATCCACTAAGCAGCCCATAGTGTGTGTGTGTATAGCTTGTAGTGATCCAGTGTGTGTCAGTGAGTTTGTAGTGTGTGTGTGTGTGTGTGTGTGTGTGTGTGTGTGTGTATTTATAGAGCTTGTAGTGAGCTTCTGTGTGTGAATTAATCCCTATGGAAAATACTGGCAGATTTATTCATGAAACTGAAAATTGACAGGACTTTAAATTTAAAGGGACACTTGTGAATTTCAGACAATCCACTGTTTAAATCAGGGCTGCCTAAAATGTAAATCCCCAAATGTTGTAGAACTACAACGTCTGGGGATCTACCTATTGGGCAGCCCTGGTTTAAATAATAAAACTTTGTGGAGTATACACACTAAGCACCAGTTTATAGTAAACCGTAAACTGAAATTCTAAATTGATAAAACAATTCAAATACCACAACTACTACAGCATGCTACCACTCGAGTCATAGTTTGTTCTAAGCAGTGAAATATGGCTTCTCCTGCTGTAGAATACCAGATGTAACAGTTATGGGATGGGCGCCCACTGCCCAGTAAAACCTAGATAAATGTCAATCCATGCTAAAAATGTTTGACACCTTAGTGATGACTGGCAGCAGGGCTCTCCTGGCACCATAACCACTACAGAGGTCTGTAGTTGTTAAAAAGCATTTGTTTATGGTATTAGATGATGTAGACAAATGTTCTAACTTAGCAATAGTCCCAGAGGGCTGTAGTGGTTAGGATGCTTGGAGTGTTCCTTTAAGACTCTAATAGATGTAGAAAAACCTAAAAAGTTAATAATTATTTTCTAATCACCTGTTGGACGCATGTTACCTTTGATATAAATCTTAAGGGACTTATTTAATAAAAAGTGAGTTGTGCTGATGAATTGTCTTTCAATACTTAGAACAAATATACAAGTTGTAAAAAAAAAATAATCTTTTTTAGTAGAATTGGAATTTTTTCCCCAACTTTGCTATTGTGGTCTTAAAGGTGGTTCTCAAATCACCAATAAACACCTTAGTGAATAGTCCCTTTTTAATATCAGATAAAAGGTTCAGATGTAGTTCACGATTTCCTGGGATAGTTATTGTCCTTAAATTTAATGTCACATTTTTTTCCCTAGAGAACATTTGAAAAATAATGTCAACAAATAGCTTATGTGTGTGTCAGTGAGCTTGTAGTGAGCATGTCTACTGCGCTTGAGTGTGTGTCAGTGAGCTTAGTGACATTGTGTATGTCAGTGAGCATGTAGTGAGCATGTCTGTAGTGAGGTTGTGTGTCAGAGAGCTTGTAGTGAACTTATGAGCTTCTGTGTGTGTGTCAGTGAGCATGTCTGTAGTTAACTTGTGTGTGTCAGTGAGTTTATAGTGAGCTTGTGTGTGTCCGTGAGCATGTCTGTACTGTGCTTGAGTGTGTGTCACTGAGCTTATAGTGAGCTTGTTTGTGTCAGTGTGCTTGTAGTGAGCTTGTCTGTATTATGCTTTTGTGTGCTTTAGAGAGCTTGTCTATAGTGAGCTTGTGTGTGTTTCAGTGAGCTTGTGTGTGTCAGTGAGCATGTAGTGAGTTTGTTTGTAGTGAGCATGTCTGTAGTGAGCTTGTGTGTGTCAGTGAGTTTTTAGTGAGCTTATGTGTGTGTGAGCCTGTATGTGTCAGTAAGCATGTCTGTAGTGAGCTTATGTGTATGTGAGCCTGTGTGTGTCAGTGAGCATGTCTGTAGTGAGCTTGTGTATTTCAGTGCGTTTGTAGTGAGCTTATGTGTGTGTCACAAAATGGAGAAATAAAGTAAACAGACTGCAGGTCAGGAGTCAAGGGCTCATGAGCTGCACCACTGTAACCACCTAATAGGGAGCTCCAATGAGGGGGTAACCGTCCAAAATATGTAGGTAATAGGAGTAGGTGATGTGTAGAGTCCCACAAGGGGAAACCAACATCAGGAGAGCTCCACTGTATAAGAAATGAGGAAGGGAGGCCCTACCTTTAATCAATCTAAGGATAAAAAGGGATATACAAACAAAAAGTATAACTTGAAAAAAAGGGAGATCTACTAAACGGTGCCCAGGGGATCAATTGCCTGGAGTACTAGCTAGCATCTAAGTTCCAGTTCCCCATGTGTCCGACTGACCGGAAAGGAAGGTAGTGTAAACGAGGTTAGGGAGAGAGAAGAGGCACAGGGTCCCCAGAGAACAAGGGACCGGGTAATCAGGTCTAAACGCAGATGAAAAGCCTCACACACAAAATAAATAATTAAATCTCTCAATTCACCCTAAAAGTTACCTCGACACCGTGGTCTAACCACTAGTGTCTACCTGAGAGTTGGTTCAGGGCTGCTTTCTGTTCCCAGTCCGGCCCTGATGGCAGGTCAGCCTGGCGTGAATTCAGACCAGGATGCCTGTCTATCACGCAGGTCAGCCCACCGAGGGTCCTCGTGCCCTAAACACAGCACAAGCACGTCTTATGATGTGCTTGTGCTGTGAATGTTGGGGACAGTTCCCTGGTGTCCTCCAAAGGCAGGACAGCAGGGAACTAAGACGGGACAACGGAACTGGACCCGAAAATTCAGACTGCCCTGACAAATTCTGAATGGTTGAGAGGCATACATTAATGTTATCTGCATATGAATTGTGTTCAAAACATAGCAGGTTTTACACAAGATACTTTGAGACAATTTGTTAACACTAGTGAGAAGTGGTGACCATAACAAGTGTGTATGTCATCCCAGCATGAAAATCTGGTGTTATAGCTTTCCTTCCAGTGCTATTCACCTCTTATTCTTATGACATGTACAGACTTTAATGGCCTTGCAGTTTTTCCAGCTATCACTCAGCTAAGGCTAAGACTCTGGAGGCACAGATACATTCTGCAGAAGAGCCATATAAAGCCGTTCAAACTGGGACCAATCAGAAGAGAGTGGGAATGTCAGATATTGAGATGAGGAATCTGCAGCTGAAATGTAAGTCTGAGTGTAGGTCATCTCATGCACCTCTCATGTACCTGTAAGCACTGGCATTTTATGCTGTTTTGTCTGGGGATGGTGGGAAAAGGACTTAAAATCATGAATGTTCAACTGGCATTTGTCATTTATGCCGCAGTATAAAAGCTATTAAAGGAACGCTATAGGGTCAGGAACACAAACATGTATTCATCAAACCACCATCTAGCCCCCCTGGTACCCTCATGCCTCCATAAATATAGCAAAATCTTACTTGTATTCAAGCCTGAAGCTGTATTTCTGCATGCTGTTTGCCTCCGAATAACAAGCTGTCTGCTGACATCATCAGAAGTGGTGGCCTGATCCAATCACAGTGCTTCTCTATAGGATTGGCTGAGACTGATAAGGAGCAGAGCCAGCACAATTCAAACACAGCCCTGGCCAATCAGCATCTCCTCATAGAGATTAATTGAATCAATGAATCTCTCTGAGGAAAGTTCAGTGTCTGCATGCAGAGGATGGAGACACTGAATGTTTGGATGCATTTTAGGCAGCCATGACCCAGGAGGGATCTCTAACAGCCATCTAAGGGGTGGCCGGTGAAGTTATCACTAGGCTGTAATGTAAACACTGCATTTTCTCTGAAAAGACAGTGTTTACTGCAAAAAGCCTGAAGGTAATGATTCTACTCACCAGAACAAATTCCATAAGCTGTAGTTGTTCTGGTGACTATAGTGTCCCTTTAAATAATCAGAATGGTCCATTTGAGATTCCAGTAATGATTATTTACATGATTACACAAGTTTCACTTAATCAGGAAGCACTAAGACGCCCTTCCAAAAGAATATTGAATAATCTGAAATGTCAGTCTGGTAATCCTACATTTACTAGGCTCACTAGTTTGCAAGTTTCCCTAAAATCTGCCTCACTTAAAGGGATACAACAGTCACTAAAACAGTTTTAGCTTAATGAAGCCGTTTTGGTGTATAGATCATGCCACAACAGTCTCACTGCTCAATTCCCTGCCATTTAGGAGTTAAATCACTTTTGTTTCTATTTATGTAGCCCTCGCCACACCTCCCCTGTCTGTGACTGACACAGCCTGCCTGAAAACAAAATGGTTTCATTTTCAATCAGATGTAATCTAATTTAAATATTTTTATCTCCTGCTCTGTAAATTGAACTTTAATCGCATGCAGGAGGCTCTTGCAGGGTTAGCAAGCTATTAACAGAGCAGAAATTCTAAAATAAACAGAAAGGGCAATAAAGTAAGTGTAAACATTAGATGACTCTTTACAGGAAGTGTCTAGGAAGGCTGTGTAAGTCAAGTGCAGGGAGGTGTGACTAGGGCTGTATAAACAAAGTGATTTAACTCCTAAATGGCAGAGAATTAAGCAGTGAGACTGCAGAGGTGTGATCTATACACCAAAACTGCTTCATTAAGCTAAAGTTGTTTAGGTGACTATAGTTTCCCTTTAATTTAATGTGGATTGAACAGAGCAATTAATGGAGCGCTTTCTACAGGTGGCATTGAATAATTTTTCCAGTTCAGCCATTTTGGTCTAAAATTTGAAATTCTTATGTTAGCTTTGGGGGAATTACCCTGAAAGTTAATTAAAGATAGGTGTGACAAACAATGCATTTTTTTCTATAATTACAAAGGTATTAACTAGCATGCAAAAGCATCTGGAACTCAAATTGTGTATTTTGCATTACAAATAATTTGCACCTGTAGTGTGTCTAAACTAGAGGCAAGTAATTTAAAACTACCAATATTAAATTGTAACATACAATACTCACTAGTTTGGATGAGCTCATTACTATGGATCTTGTGCATTGTGTGTGTTTATTTTTAACTGCAGGAAAGTACATCTAAAACAAAACTTTGAACCTGCTCTCTAGGAAATTTTTATAAACT
>OW240914.1:162761271-162810540 GCA_933207985.1 Pelobates cultripes | reverse complement strand
AAATTAGATCATATATAGAAAATATGAATGTTAAAAAAATTATTAAATGTATAAAATATGAAATATTACAACATTAAAATATTTTTATAATGAAATCATTTTACAAGTTTATCCAAACATATTAATTTGATAAACTTATACAACAATATTAGCTCTTATTATCTTTCGTCTTGCCTCCTGCAACTCACTTCTCAATGGTCTCACTGTAGCTTAGATGGTTACAATCCTTAATGAATTCCACTTCCAGACTCCTCTCCTTGATGGGTACCTGTCAAGACCAAAACAACTTATGCTCATTATACTTTATCTATACATTGTGCCAACAGTTTTGCTAGCAAATGTATAGATTAGGAGAAAAACTGTTTGTTTTTTTCTCAAAGCTGTCATTCAATAACCCGACAATGAGCCAGCTTGCTGACATCACTGACAAGAATTGCCATGCTTGGGGATGGAACCAAACGGGTAAAATTAAAGAAAAACAGGCAGAGTGGAGGGCTGTGAGTAAGTGGGTGTTACACGAAGAGACTTACAGCTGTTGGTAGCATGCATTTCCTCTGGTCTCACCTGAGTTATAGTGAGCACAGCTGCTCTTTAACAGAAGAGGTATCTGTATATGTATATGTGTCAGTGTGTTTATCTGTGTGTCTATGTATGTCTGTGTATCTGCATGTCTGTGAGAGTATCTGTATGTGTGACAGTGTTTGTATCTGTGTATCTGTGTGTCTGTTTATCCAGCTGTGTCATTATGTGTCTGTATATGTGTGTGTATGTGTATCAGCGTGTGTATATGGCAGTGTATATGTATATCTGTATACATCTCAGTAACCAAACACAATACACAAATACAGCCCTACAATCACACACTCCATACAAAAACATGATTGTGTATCAGCATGTGTATGTGGCAGTGTATATGTATATCTGTATACATCTCAGTAACCAAACACAATACACAAATACAGACCTACAATCACAAACTCCATACAAAAACATGCTTGCATTCAAACATACAAAAAACACAGACACTGCTCAGTGCTAAATATACCCATATAATAAGGGGCTTGGTTAATGCCCAGCTGGGGAGTGGGAGTTGTATGACAGACGGGAGATCTAACTTTTTTTTCCATCCTTGTGATAGGGGAACCCAAATAAAATTCTTGCACCAGATCCCTCTCTATATTAGTTCTGCCACTTATGACAAATCCAGCTCTTTATAGTAGTCATGGTGAAAAGAGTAATTGGTTGTCGCCTCCCCCAACTTTGAGTGGCAATCATAGGTGGAGAATATTGAGGGAGGGTTATGATTTTTAGAGTGCCCCTTTAAGAATCCTTCCTAGTGGCATCCAGTCATGTTGATGTTGACCAGCCTGGATTATCTGACAGGGAAGTGAATCATTTTACAGTTAATAAGTCAGTACAATTATGTTACTAAGTGTTCTTTGTTTGTGTCCATTCATGTCGTTATGTCCTGTAATATTCCAAGGGATGGGTGGCGCCAGAAATCCTTTGCCTCAGGGAGAATAAAATGTGGACCTGACACCAGTGACGTATTACTTGAGAGACTGAACAGGGTGACGCCTCGGCACAGAAATGTCTCAGCACATGCTAACCATTATTATTGATTGTGCTGAACGGTACACACAGAAATCATAGCATTCCATGTGGTGTGCTTTGTGTGCGGGGTGTGAGGCATGTTATCATAAAGACATGTCACCATTGCATGACTAACAATATAATTTAATGTTATTCTAACATATAGGCTACCAAAAAAGCCCTGTTGCCTCTGCAGTGGGCATCCCAGCTCTGAAAATCGTAACCATTTGATGGTCATAAGGCACGTCATTTAAAGAGATTAAGAAGCCTCTTCTTTAAAAAGGAAATTTACTATGGTGAACTTGATTCTCAGTTTCAGGTTCATTCCAGGATTGCCTTTAAAAAGTGAATAGACTACTTTTGTGGATAATGCTTTTTATAACATTCCTCCACAATAAAAAAAACTAATTTATTTCGTTTTTGGTTTCTGCTAGTTCCGCCATGTACAGTACTATGGACATGTAATAGTGAAATAGTAAGATTTGACTATCCACCCAGTAGCATGGTTATCCCTGGATTTTTATTATAGAATCACATAAAGTATGTTAATTGTAGCGGACCGGACCCATGGGGTATTTTAAATGGCACAGGATGTGTATTCACCCTCTATGGGGTAATTAACATCACAAAATATTGATACCACTGTGTCTGGGATGATGACAGTATTCCTCCCAGAGAGCCCCATACCAGTCAGAGCACCATAAATAACACCCTTAAAAAATCCTCCTAAAAAAGGAAATACCTTCAAATAAGGACTCCCTGGATAGTTTACCCCCTATGCTATCCTGAGTCTAAATAATGCCCTGATTGTCCTTATAGTAAACAATTCTGATATAGTATACAGGTCTTTGGTGACAGCTTGGACTTCCATGTCTCTCCCTGGTCTCCACCAGGCTGCTATAGCAACAGAGTGGCTGGCATCCTGGGTGCTCGGATAGGCTGTGCCTGCTAGGTAAAGGGGGAAGCCCTGGGATGGTGAAACTAGCACTTTTTGGGTGATGTTTTCTGTAACATTAGCATACTTCCCAACTTCATCTTCCTGCGACTATGGACGCCTGTGGGAGGTAGGTAAAGGTAGCGGCCTGCCTGGAAAGGGGGCAGTTCCGCCTGGGTTAATGGCATGCAGGGCCGGACTGGCCCTCCAGGATACCGGGAAATTCCCCGGTGGGCCGGTGCTCCTGGGGCCGGCAGTGCAGCACATTACTCTTTTCCCTCCTCTGACTTGTTTGGGGCTGGAGCCTGGGGCAGAAAGTTTGCTGGATGGCCGCAGTGAGGTTGCCAGAGGCCGGTAACAGAAACAGGTGACAGCTGGTTTGCAGCAGAGAGGAGTGAGAGAGCACTGAAAGTCTATCTTACCCCCTCACAAAAAGCGGCTTCTTTCCACATCTGCATGGGCAGTCTGGCAGATCCAGCCCCCGCACTAGAGCTCCGCCCCCAGCCTCTCCCTGGTGACCTTTCACACAGGAACAGCTTCATGAACAATACTCACACTGCACTCTACGTCCAGGTACAGTGAAGTTACAGGTACTTATATATCCACTAAGCAGCCCATAGTGTGTGTGTGTATAGCTTGTAGTGATCCAGTGTGTGTCAGTGAGTTTGTAGTGTGTGTGTGTGTGTGTGTGTGTGTATGTATAGAGCTTGTAGTGAGCTTCTGTGTGTGAATTAATCCCTATGGAAAATACTGGCAGATTTATTCATGAAACTGAAAATTGACAGGACTTTAAATTTAAAGGGACACTTGTGAATTTCAGACAATCCACTGTTTAAATCAGGGCTGCCTAAAATGTAAATCCCCAAATGTTGTAGAACTACAACGTCTGGGGATCTACCTATTGGGCAGCCCTGGTTTAAATAATAAAACTTTGTGGAGTATACACACTAAGCACCAGTTTATAGTAAACCGTAAACTGAAATTCTAAATTGATAAAACAATTCAAATACCACAACTACTACAGCATGCTACCACTCCAGTCATAGTTTGTTCTAAGCAGTGAAATATGGCTTCTCCTGCTGTAGAATACCAGATGTAACAGTTATGGGATGGGCGCCCACTGCCCAGTAAAACCTAGATAAATGTCAATCCATGCTAAAAATGTTTGACACCTTAGTGATGACTGGCAGCAGGGCTCTCCTGGCACCATAACCACTACAGAGGTCTGTAGTTGTTAAAAAGCATTTGTTTATGGTATTAGATGATGTAGACAAATGTTCTAACTTAGCAATAGTCCCAGAGGGCTGTAGTGGTTAGGATGCTTGGAGTGTTCCTTTAAGACTCTAATAGATGTAGAAAAACCTAAAAAGTTAATAATTATTTTCTAATCACCTGTTGGACGCATGTTACCTTTGATATAAATCTTAAGGGACTTATTTAATAAAAAGTGAGTTGTGCTGATGAATTGTCTTTCAATACTTAGAACAAATATACAAGTTGTAAAAAAAAAATAATCTTTTTTAGTAGAATTGGAATTTTTTCCCCAACTTTGCTATTGTGGTCTTAAAGGTGGTTCTCAAATCACCAATAAACACCTTAGTGAATAGTCCCTTTTTAATATCAGATAAAAGGTTCAGATGTAGTTCACGATTTCCTGGGATAGTTATTGTCCTTAAATTTAATGTCACATTTTTTTCCCTAGAGAACATTTGAAAAATAATGTCAACAAATAGCTTATGTGTGTGTCAGTGAGCTTGTAGTGAGCATGTCTACTGCGCTTGAGTGTGTGTCAGTGAGCTTAGTGACATTGTGTATGTCAGTGAGCATGTAGTGAGCATGTCTGTAGTGAGGTTGTGTGTCAGAGAGCTTGTAGTGAACTTATGAGCTTCTGTGTGTGTGTCAGTGAGCATGTCTGTAGTTAACTTGTGTGTGTCAGTGAGTTTATAGTGAGCTTGTGTGTGTCCGTGAGCATGTCTGTACTGTGCTTGAGTGTGTGTCACTGAGCTTATAGTGAGCTTGTTTGTGTCAGTGTGCTTGTAGTGAGCTTGTCTGTATTATGCTTTTGTGTGCTTTAGAGAGCTTGTCTATAGTGAGCTTGTGTGTGTTTCAGTGAGCTTGTGTGTGTCAGTGAGCATGTAGTGAGTTTGTTTGTAGTGAGCATGTCTGTAGTGAGCTTGTGTGTGTCAGTGAGTTTTTAGTGAGCTTATGTGTGTGTGAGCCTGTATGTGTCAGTAAGCATGTCTGTAGTGAGCTTATGTGTATGTGAGCCTGTGTGTGTCAGTGAGCATGTCTGTAGTGAGCTTGTGTATTTCAGTGCGTTTGTAGTGAGCTTATGTGTGTGTCACAAAATGGAGAAATAAAGTAAACAGACTGCAGGTCAGGAGTCAAGGGCTCATGAGCTGCACCACTGTAACCACCTAATAGGGAGCTCCAATGAGGGGGTAACCGTCCAAAATATGTAGGTAATAGGAGTAGGTGATGTGTAGAGTCCCACAAGGGGAAACCAACATCAGGAGAGCTCCACTGTATAAGAAATGAGGAAGGGAGGCCCTACCTTTAATCAATCTAAGGATAAAAAGGGATATGCAAACAAAAAGTATAACTTGAAAAAAAGGGAGATCTACTAAACGGTGCCCAGGGGATCAATTGCCTGGAGTACTAGCTAGCATCTAAGTTCCAGTTCCCCATGTGTCCGACTGACCGGAAAGGAAGGTAGTGTAAACGAGGTTAGGGAGAGAGAAGAGGCACAGGGTCCCCAGAGAACAAGGGACCGGGTAATCAGGTCTAAACGCAGATGAAAAGCCTCACACACAAAATAAATAATTAAATCTCTCAATTCACCCTAAAAGTTACCTCGACACCGTGGTCTAACCACTAGTGTCTACCTGAGAGTTGGTTCAGGGCTGCTTTCTGTTCCCAGTCCGGCCCTGATGGCAGGTCAGCCTGGCGTGAATTCAGACCAGGATGCCTGTCTATCACGCAGGTCAGCCCACCGAGGGTCCTCGTGCCCTAAACACAGCACAAGCACGTCTTATGATGTGCTTGTGCTGTGAATGTTGGGGACAGTTCCCTGGTGTCCTCCAAAGGCAGGACAGCAGGGAACTAAGACGGGACAACGGAACTGGACCCGAAAATTCAGACTGCCCTGACAAATTCTGAATGGTTGAGAGGCATACATTAATGTTATCTGCATATGAATTGTGTTCAAAACATAGCAGGTTTTACACAAGATACTTTGAGACAATTTGTTAACACTAGTGAGAAGTGGTGACCATAACAAGTGTGTATGTCATCCCAGCATGAAAATCTGGTGTTATAGCTTTCCTTCCAGTGCTATTCACCTCTTATTCTTATGACATGTACAGACTTTAATGGCCTTGCAGTTTTTCCAGCTATCACTCAGCTAAGGCTAAGACTCTGGAGGCACAGATACATTCTGCAGAAGAGCCATATAAAGCCGTTCAAACTGGGACCAATCAGAAGAGAGTGGGAATGTCAGATATTGAGATGAGGAATCTGCAGCTGAAATGTAAGTCTGAGTGTAGGTCATCTCATGCACCTCTCATGTACCTGTAAGCACTGGCATTTTATGCTGTTTTGTCTGGGGATGGTGGGAAAAGGACTTAAAATCATGAATGTTCAACTGGCATTTGTCATTTATGCCGCAGTATAAAAGCTATTAAAGGAACGCTATAGGGTCAGGAACACAAACATGTATTCATCAAACCACCATCTAGCCCCCCTGGTACCCTCATGCCTCCATAAATATAGCAAAATCTTACTTGTATTCAAGCCTGAAGCTGTATTTCTGCATGCTGTTTGCCTCCGAATAACAAGCTGTCTGCTGACATCATCAGAAGTGGTGGCCTGATCCAATCACAGTGCTTCTCTATAGGATTGGCTGAGACTGATAAGGAGCAGAGCCAGCACAATTCAAACACAGCCCTGGCCAATCAGCATCTCCTCATAGAGATTAATTGAATCAATGAATCTCTCTGAGGAAAGTTCAGTGTCTGCATGCAGAGGATGGAGACACTGAATGTTTGGATGCATTTTAGGCAGCCATGACCCAGGAGGGATCTCTAACAGCCATCTAAGGGGTGGCCGGTGAAGTTATCACTAGGCTGTAATGTAAACACTGCATTTTCTCTGAAAAGACAGTGTTTACTGCAAAAAGCCTGAAGGTAATGATTCTACTCACCAGAACAAATTCCATAAGCTGTAGTTGTTCTGGTGACTATAGTGTCCCTTTAAATAATCAGAATGGTCCATTTGAGATTCCAGTAATGATTATTTACATGATTACACAAGTTTCACTTAATCAGGAAGCACTAAGACGCCCTTCCAAAAGAATATTGAATAATCTGAAATGTCAGTCTGGTAATCCTACATTTACTAGGCTCACTAGTTTGCAAGTTTCCCTAAAATCTGCCTCACTTAAAGGGATACAACAGTCACTAAAACAGTTTTAGCTTAATGAAGCCGTTTTGGTGTATAGATCATGCCACAACAGTCTCACTGCTCAATTCCCTGCCATTTAGGAGTTAAATCACTTTTGTTTCTATTTATGTAGCCCTCGCCACACCTCCCCTGTCTGTGACTGACACAGCCTGCCTGAAAACAAAATGGTTTCATTTTCAATCAGATGTAATCTAATTTAAATATTTTTATCTCCTGCTCTGTAAATTGAACTTTAATCGCATGCAGGAGGCTCTTGCAGGGTTAGCAAGCTATTAACAGAGCAGAAATTCTAAAATAAACAGAAAGGGCAATAAAGTAAGTGTAAACATTAGATGACTCTTTACAGGAAGTGTCTAGGAAGGCTGTGTAAGTCAAGTGCAGGGAGGTGTGACTAGGGCTGTATAAACAAAGTGATTTAACTCCTAAATGGCAGAGAATTAAGCAGTGAGACTGCAGAGGTGTGATCTATACACCAAAACTGCTTCATTAAGCTAAAGTTGTTTAGGTGACTATAGTTTCCCTTTAATTTAATGTGGATTGAACAGAGCAATTAATGGAGCGCTTTCTACAGGTGGCATTGAATAATTTTTCCAGTTCAGCCATTTTGGTCTAAAATTTGAAATTCTTATGTTAGCTTTGGGGGAATTACCCTGAAAGTTAATTAAAGATAGGTGTGACAAACAATGCATTTTTTTCTATAATTACAAAGGTATTAACTAGCATGCAAAAGCATCTGGAACTCAAATTGTGTATTTTGCATTACAAATAATTTGCACCTGTAGTGTGTCTAAACTAGAGGCAAGTAATTTAAAACTACCAATATTAAATTGTAACATACAATACTCACTAGTTTGGATGAGCTCATTACTATGGATCTTGTGCATTGTGTGTGTTTATTTTTAACTGCAGGAAAGTACATCTAAAACAAAACTTTGAACCTACTCTCTAGGAAATTTTTATAAACTGTTCAGCTATCTATATATCATAGCGACAAAGAGTACAACTGAATCCCCATATAGAAGACGCTTACGTCCTGGCCTCTTTTCTTTTTTTTTGGGGGGGGGGGGGAACGACAAGCATATGGAACCAATTATGAACAAGGAGTGATTGTTTTATTCAACCATTTTCTCACATCAAACTAATGTGTTCCATAACCCTTTCACTGCCAGAGGCCACATTAATATGTTACAAGCGTTCTCATAGAACACAATTCAAACTATAACTGAATTTAATGTTGCCTTTTATTAGAATTACACTGGCCCCTCTGGCTCAGATGAAGTTTGATAGCTTCCCTGCTATTATAGACACAGAACTGGATCTGAAAAGCCAGGGCTCTGGAGACCACAGTTTCCTATGTAAAACACGCCTGTGGGAACAGGATATAGAACACAGTATCACAGGACTTATAAAACCGAGCTCACTCCGTTTTAATAAACTACAGACATGTTTTACATTCCGTGTGAAAATAACCACAGCATCACAACATCGGAAATTTTGTATATAATTACACTGCGATGATTCAAGTTCATTTGCCTATTGATTACAGATTTTTTTATCCTGGAATCAAGATAAGCAACAATTTGTTGTAGATTGTAAACTATTTTAACTAAGCCTACTGAGTAAAATAAAAATAGCCACTCTATTACTATATTTTATTTAACCCATTGCAATAGTTTTAATGTATAGGGTTATTTAAATGAGAATTCAGACTAAATATAAAGTACATTTCTAATGTAAAGAACCACTAATGTCACACACCACTTCATGTCAGTGGAGTGGTCTGGGTCCAGTGGCCCTGGAGCTTTAACCCTGCAATGTAAAACATTGCTGTTTTGTTTACATTCTCATTCACTAAAGGTTCATCCACAGCAACCACCGAGTACAACTTGTGAAATTCCCCCTTTAGTGAATAACCCTGTTAGAGTTAATTATCTACAATACATTACAAAAGTTATTGTGTTATTAGATTGCAAGCTCTTTGTTATATTCATATTCTGCAATTTGTTTTCATGTATTCTGCCTCTACTCAGAAATATATGATTTATTAATACGAGAGAGAAACATACTTAAAACAAATAACGTATTCTAAATTCAATTGCACAGTCTACCTGGCTTTTAGCAAATTGCAACTAATTAATATGACTGTTCTGACACATGCAATTCTGCCTTAGCTTATCTAATTTACACTAGTTTGTTTTATTTTACAAACACAAGTTGTCATTTTTTTTTTGTAATTACCATCTTGCCCCAGAATATTATATATTGCATTATATTTTACCCCTAATGCACTATTAAAAATGCATTAAAATGTTTTCTTTGCTCAGTATGATAAGCCACATCCATAAATTTCAGCTTCACAGTTACAATATTTCTATGCAGAGAACAAAAGATCGTCTCTGTGTCCCGAACCAAGTAAAAGCTGGATTTAACATTAATCACAGCACCAGATGGTGATACGCCAGATATTCTTTTTAAGATGGTCATGTGATTTAATGTATACAGCAAACCAATCGGGTAGGGGGGTCTACGTCACATGACAGACGTATAATAAGTCTGATAGAGCCTTGATTAGACAAGTGACCTGGTTACCATCTGTAGCTGAGAGAAGTCACTATGACGTTTTTGGAAATGCTCTCTGAAAACATCACTCCTTCCTAGGCAGTCCTGGGAAGCAAAGTGTACAGGGGGAACTAGAGGAAGTCAGAGATTTGCTTTTTAAAACATGCTGTTAGGCTCTGTGTTTTTATCCCCCCTCCCACCTTACACACAAGCCACATCTTGATTGAGGAAAGGTCTCTAAAGTAAAAGCAGTCATTTGATATATGAGAAATCTGGAGGAGTCTGCTAGTCATTGTAGAGGAAGGGTTGTCCCAGCCTTTGTGCAGAGCCCCTGTGTGCAGACACGCACAGACTCACTCACAGAAATGGTGCTCCAGACAGCTGTGACTCCGAGCAGGGCCCGCAGACTTTTGTTCAAAATCCCATATGGATCCCTGAGAAGGAGAAGTGGCGAGAGGGTAAGTTAACTTCTGTCCTGTTGTGGCATCAACACCGCTGCAGCACTTAGAGGGTAAAAGCAATACAATGAGTAGATTAACCCCTGAAATTCATAAAGTAAAATGCATTGAAGTTTGCGTATCGTACGTCTGATGCACTGTGATACATTAACAGCTGGATTACTGCACTAGGATTCCTTATGTTTTATATATATATGTATATATATATATATATATATATATATATATATACTTTAGTTATTGCATGACTCGTTCACATTTGATTCACATTGTGCTTTGAACATCTTATCTTGTAGCTCTATACTAGTCAGGTATTTGTTTAAGCATTTAGAAATAGATTATTCAATGATTAACACAGTTTTGCTTGTTGGACTAAACAAAATGTGAAGCCATTCAATACGTGCACAAAATTACACATCCATGCAATGTCAGAAACGGAATAGCTGGAATGTGGAGAATGGTCAATATTTGTTTCATCACAGTAGTTCACCCAATTTTATATATAAATGGGATGGAACAGGCTTGCACATTGTTATGTTTGCTGTATGTATACGGTTTATATTTTGCAGGAAACTAGACATTTTTGGTATAAAGTGCCATACTGGTAGCTTGCAAAGATATGTTTTCTACAGTATGAATATACAATAATAACCAATTTAAAATGTTTGCTGTATTTTATTGTTAGTTTAGTAAATAAGGTGTTTTCTATTTTATTTTTTTACTTGCAAAATCATATCCATATCTCAAACTGTAAGGAATATTATATGTAGCTGTTTATTACACAGATTGTCAGTGTCATATTAGAACACTATTACAGATTTGGTAATTTTGTAACATAAAAGCCTTGCCTGCAGATACATTTTCATTACACTATCCAGAGCATCAGTTAATGATGAAGTAATGTCATAGAGGTGTCAAGATTGCATCCTACAGCCAGTAACTCTATATGTTTGATGCTCATATTTAATCTAACACCTGACAGCCAGAGTAAGACTGTATGCAACAAACATTTTATTACCGATAATAGTATATTTTCAGTAGCATAACAAATCTACTGGCCACATTCAGGAACCTTCTTTGAGCATAGTGTTGCTAATACTTTTTTAGCCTATTGCCAATATAATCACAAAAGTGAGGGGCTAGGAGCAAGTTTTTGCTCCAGTTCATGGTAACTTCTTTGGAATAAATACAATATTTTTCTAATACTGAGCTTCTGCAGATTAGTGAATGAAAGAATGAAATTCACTTCATCATGTGATTAGTGATAGTGCAAGTAAAGAACTTTCAATACACTTTACGAAGAACATGTGGGTCAATAGAGTCTACACTCCTTGCAACCTCTGTAGAAGTTATATCAATAAGCTGAATCCTCTCCAGATGAGTATCAACACTGACTTTCTAGCAGACCTTCTCCAATGTGTGCCCTTTAAAGTCAAAGGGCCCATCTGCATTTCACCTTGCTATAACATCAGTATTTCTGTCAGTGGTCATAGTATCTCTGGTCAGATTGCTTTCTGTTGGATAACACAAAGATAGACAGATGGATCAATAATAGGTGGTTACTGAGGTTGGATCTTGGTGCATAGTGGTGAACCCTCTAGTGTTTATTAAAGTCAGGATTATTATTTGTCACTTGATGTAATACCATATCAGAAAAGTAACTGCCTATAAATACTTGGTATAGATACATGTAACACTGTTGTTTTATTTTAAAAGTGACCGGAGAAATATGATCATTTTATGGATTAACCAAATGTTCTAGCTGAATGGGTATTAATAATCAATAGAGTATATGCTCCATTTCTGGGAGTGGTTGTGTTATTTTGTACATATCAGTGAAGTGCACCTTCACAATCGGTGTGCTTTATTGTACAGTGTTTACTTTGATATCCCCACTCAGTCTTTGCATAATCTACCGGACACCTTTTTCTCTTAAACATTTCTCAGAAGACTGCACATCTTCAGTGTAACAATATAATATCTGGCAGCGGCAGCCAAATGGTTAACTAACTATACATTCTGAAATCTGCATTTTCATCCATATCAGGTGCTAAATATTGTTCTTTAAATGGCATACAAAGGTTTTTACATTGTATTGTACAGAGCCCCGAGCACAACCATTGTAATAGTTGAACCGAGGACAGTATGAGCGCATGACATGAAGCACAAAGCCAGAGGCAGCTTTCCTCATTTCCAGCATCTCCGCTGCCCTACATTTTTTTTTTTTAGTATGATGCCTTTCAGATTTAATGTCAATTTCAGGAGAGAAGCCAGTACCTCATTATAATTTTAAAATCCTTTGTTTAACCCCTTAAGGACCAAACTTCTGGAATAAAAGGGAATCATGTCACACATGTCATGTGTCCGTAAGGGGTTAAGGGGTCTAACTTCCCATGTCTTAAAGATGCATTGTTTTATGGTCTGTGTTTTGTAGCCGTCATCCTCCCTAACGGCAACTTTTTGAAGATGAACATTTGGTTAGGGCTTCTAGAGATGAACACGAATTATAAATAATCAATAATTTGCCAGTGTCATGTCATGGTTCCTTTGTTTTAGACATTATCCTACATGAATGATCTCATCCACTCGTATAATATGCAATTGTTATATGTGCCCTTTTGTGCCCTACAACATCACATTCTGATGATAGCTTTGTTAAATCTCTTGGTACAAGTTGAAATTAAGCCACACATTATTCGGTGAGAGCATCTGACAAAGCACACTATCTCAAGGAATTCACATTATATTTCAATTGTACTAAATCTTTCTCGTTGCTGTTGAAAGATACAGCCAGGAACTGTCAGTCTTACCTTGTCTGTACAGCTGAGAAGAGATATTTTTGTTCCATAGACATGTATGGCTGTGATGATGCAGTGGTTCAGAAATACTGTATCAATTCACCCATCTGAAATTAACTACTGTAATATCCCAACCACAATATATTCCCACAACGCCACTAAAAATATATATTATCTTGCTTAGAAAACCATTAGAAGCCCGACAAGTCAATCTTCACAGACATAGCAGTATATTTGTCTACGAATGCATTTATTCTATACAGGGTATTCAATCACTTCTGAGGAGATCATACAATTTCCCTGGTCTGGTAACATTTCATATATAAGGTATGATATGTTATTAAGGCATCTCTAAACAACATATCCAGAAACCTCAATATTTTCTGGTATTGTTTCATGTGTACTGTTACTATTTGTCACATTCTACAGCTGAGCCCAACATGAATAGTCATTGTAATACATTTCAATTTAAATTAAACTTTTTTTTTCACATACTCATGGCAAACAATAAACCATATGTTACCTAAAAAAAGAAAAGTTAAAAATATTTATATTAATGACTACAAAATAAACAATTCTATATATTGTATCAACATTTTGAAATTGTTAACTAATTTAACTATATATTGAACATTTCCTTATGTGACACTGATAAGGCCAAGGATATCTTGGTATCGTAACTAAAAAAGTAAAAACCATAAATATTCTGACTCTTCATATCTGTCATATTTAGATTTTAAGTTTGCATGTCCCTCAAACTCCTTTTGAGTCTTTGTGTCTCTGTGAGTCAGACAATGTTTATACAAACATGCAATATACCTAGGCTAACACTGTATAACATTATACATAAACTTAATTTTGTAGTTTATCTTACACTTAACATATGTCTACAATATATGGGGGCACCTGCTGCAGCTCCTCAAAGATGCTCTTTACCCATTGCTGGCTATGAGGGCTTAAAATTGGAAGCATTTCAGAACAGCAGGCCCTCATATAATATAACCCACAGCACAAGGGATGGTGAAGTTAAGAGCAGCAGGCAGGATTGCTGCTTCTTGCTGTTCTTATCCATTTAAAATGTAAATGCTCTATCCTGCAGCCAGGGAATGGAGCAGGAATGAGAGAGCATGCAACCTATTGGGTTCAAATATTGGATGGAAATGTAGCCCCCCCCCCCCCACCACCCAAACATTTTAATCTAAACTCCTATTTCACAGCCCATGAGTGGCAACCGAACAGGGCATTACATTTTATCAACCATGCTTTCCACAACCCATCTCCTGTGCTTTCATGGGAGAGATCTCCTGCTCTTCCATTTATAACCTTGTGGGGAGCCTACATTGGGCCACCATATATTAAACCCACCCCAAAGTACCACTGTCCACCACTTCCTTACAAGTAAGGGGCTTCGGTTCTATGTTAAATATTGTATTTATTGTGTATTAATATTGTTTTTGTATTTTATTGTACCCTAATTGTAACAATGCAATGATTTGTGGACCCAGGACATACTTGAAAACGAGAGAAATCTCAATGTATCTTTCCTGGTAAAATATTTTATAAATAAATAAATAAGGAAGCTTAGATCTCCCTCCTTGTAATTAAAATAATGGATAAACTTATTGCATGGATAATTTTTGTCCTTGAATTAATGTATTTTGTCTTTCAGACTAATTAACAAATAAACCAAAAATTGTACAAATGTCAACTTCCAATGACCACCTGTGCAAAAGTAGTAAACGTCACAACATTTTAAAAGGACAAAAAAAGCTGTAACTAGATATATGAGTTGTAGGACAGGCTATTACACATTTTTTAGTTAATAATTTAGAACCAGATAAAAATGTCATCTACACAGGTTAATATTGAGACAGATTTTCAACAGTTTAAACACATATTACTATAGGTGGGACTCTGTAATGGTACCCTAATTTATTTTTTTTAGGGTGGAGTTGCAGTATTATCAATGGTTCTAACAATAACATTTAAACAGTAGGCTTAGGAAGACCATATATAATACAATACCACTATTCAACATGCATGCTAGGATTAGTAAGAGCATAAAACATTATGCAATGTAGTCCTATTGTGGATTAATCACCATTAGTCATGTCAGGTGAGACTGTAGGTATCTATCTAAATCGGACCCTAATGTAAACCAAACAGTCTAAAGTAAATAGATACACCAGGTTAGGAGAAGTCAATTAGATGTATTTGAGAACCAAAGAGGCGGTGACCGTTCTAATGGCAGGCACTTGACATGTATGATAATGCTGTGTGGTTCCTCAAAATGTTGTGAGGATGCGTGGTACATCTTCCTACATCCACTTTAATGCCTTACTGTTGTAAGATTCGTCAGTGTATAGGAATGTAACTTGCCAGAGTGCACTTATTGTGTACGTATGACAATTGCGTGAAACACGTGCTAAGTATAATAACTTTAGAACTAAAATAATGATTAAAATATGAGCTGTATTTATTTCTAATAGTTGGCTTTAAATAAATTGATAAATAGTTAGCAGACATTAAATGGGGTGTATCCAGCTATAACAGGTGCACAGTTAATGGTGTGTGCCACGAACATGGCTTTGTATGCATTGTGTGTAATGCAAGCAATATTTGGCCTTTCTTGTGTCTTATAGCGTTCACAATTGAAAAACTCTGTGATCTCTGCCTTATTATATATTTTAATCCTCTCGTTTGTTCGATAAACTTAGGGAAACACAAATAATATTTATTTCGTGGGAATAGAGTGCAGCTGCGTGCACTGACATATCTTGCCAAACTCACAGTAAAAATAGAAGTCATTATGAAAACGGGCCATTCACTGAGTTCATCTCGTGAATCAGACAGTCTTTCCTTGTTTAGCCACAGAGCAGAATAGCGTGTTTAACCCTCTGTTGTTTCTCATTTCCTGCCGTTATAGGGTTAAGCAAGTATCCAATTGAGTTGGACTATTCATTTACAATATCTTTTCTTCATTCTTGCTAACCCTAGGATAATTACTGTGATCTATTATTGGAGCTGAGTAAAAGGGAAACGGTAGAACAAAAGAAGCCGTTCACTTTTAAAATGATTTTAGTTACATAAGATATGGTTTTGTGGACATTCTCCTTTCATTGTCCTTAATGCAGATGTTATATAAGAGGTTTTATAAAAGATGAATAAAACAGATGCAGTCATGTCTGTCAAGGCCACTTTCAATGAATTTTTTTTAAACTGTTGCTCAAAAGGATGCTATAGGCATCAACCAGCTTTAGCTTAATGATGCATTGATGGTGTGTATATCGGGGGTATTATCTCTTGTGTACCCCATTTAGTAGAAAGAGTTTAGGTCCCTTTCTTTTTCTGAGCCCTTTCTTAGGAGTTTAAAAATTTCTTTGTGAGTGTACAAGCAAACCTTTGAGCTTCTAATCAATAATGCTCAGTTGAATAAATGTATGTGTGTATGAATGTATGTATGAATGAATGTATGTATGAATGAATGCATGTATGAATGAATGTATCAGAGATCACGGCGGTAATGATACCGATAATAACAAGTCTGTAAATTGTAGCAAATGTGTTTACTAATTAATTGCAGCATTTATAACTGGCAAAATCACACAACAATACATATAGTGACAACTCCTGCATGCATCTGTAGCTATATTTATATATCTCTAGACATGGGACCCTATTTGGCAATTTAAATAATAGGTGGGATAATAGCACCCTGAGAGAGACATTCAGATGTGAGTGTATATACAAGTACTTTGCATTGTCCTTTCTCCCTTTTAATTTCAGTTAGAAAAATCCAGTGCTTAACTCTGGGAATGAATCACTAAGTTTATTTTCTTATTTAAAATATATTAATTTTTTTTTTGTTTTGTTTTTCAAACCCTGATTAAGAGTTAAATACTGAATGAGGGGCACCCTTAGCTCAGGGTAAATGTTTTATGGATTGAGTGTTCACCAAGTCACTCAAGGACGGCAATGTTTATTTTCTTCTCTCTGTACCCACAGATGACATAACCACTAGGGTTCACAGGGTCTAAAAATACATGAAGTCCCAACTGGCCCAAGGGGCACCATGCATGTTGTCATTTATCACTGATGGTCTACAGGGACCACCTCCACAGGGAGCTAACAGTAATGTATTCTTGCTGTTCTCTGCATCTAATAGCAATATCCATCCTTCAACCTTGTTCTACACATTTTTTCATTCAAGTGCCCAAACCGAATTTCTTGTACATCATGCTCTATCTACATCAGATAAGAGAACGATAATTCACACACATAGTATGGTGTCCACCTGTAGATAAGAGCTCCCTCTCATACGAGGCTGTGTTATGACTGTATAATTATAAGAGCAAATGTATGCTTCTGGGAATTTGGAGATCCCATAAACCTAGTGCCATTTTCTGACCACTTTTCCCAGTCAATAATGCTGTGCTTAGCAATAAACGATCATGAACAGCGCTATGGAATCTGATAGTGCTATATAAATATTAAAATAATAATAATAATAATAATAATGAATGTGTTTTCAAATATGATAACTGTTCTCTTATTCGAAATGGCTCCTGTCATTGCTTAATCAAATATCAATAGGTCGAGTCCAATCAAGCATTATCTCTACTATTTTACCTTTAGACACTCTACTGGATCCACCAACAGTAAATGTGTTTCTGTATTGCTATTTGAGTTTGAGAGCATTAAATTTAAATATATTTACAGCTTCTCAGAACTGAGTAAAGCCTTTATAGTCACTGGATACTTTGTGATAACTTGTATAGCTACTCGTAAATTGTACCTATTTCCCCAGTTCTTATTGACTGCACTAAAGTGAGCTTGCTGACAGACAGCCTTGTGATAGGACCTCTAATTGCAAATTGCTGCTGAAGTGCTCTCGGAAGGGTCCTAGTGAATCCTAGTGCCGCTGCACATCACAAGCACTTCTAATGCTGTGCTCGCTTTGTGCTCCCTTCGAGCAAATGCAGAATAAAGGGAATTAAATAAGGACAGTGTGACAGGACCCTGAAAGTTGGACTGTCCGTCCGAAAACTGGGCTGTGGCGAACCATGGAATTATGTTGACTGTTTTCAACGTTCAGAATGATTGGTCATCAATTCCTTTAATGAATATCTTACAGAGGCTCAAATACTGCTTATAACAAGTGTGTGTGTTTAATGTTTTATGGTGTCCCCATGATCTTTGTCTGACTAATGTTTGTAAATGTGGGGCCTTACGTTATTAAGCTTGTAAATGTAATCCTAGCTTTCACCCTCCCTGATGTGTAAGACTCGCAATGTCATGGCTTACTCTGGTATTAGTGGATAAGAATAATACTCTCCTTTCCACTGGTCCACATGCAACAGCTGCTGCAATAAGGGGGATGTATCCTTGCTTCACACATCTTCTTGCTCACACATTACATATATACAGCATGTGTGTGTGTTTTTACAAGAATAATTTTCATGGAGTACACAAATACTTGTTGGGGGGGGAGGGGGGTAGAACCTGGGAGGATCAAGTAATTTTTTTTTTTGTTGTGATTGGCATGGCTAGTATGTTGCAAAATACCAAGAAAAGGGAGTTTATTTGCCCTAAAATAAACTATATGATTTTTAGCATTTGCTGTAATAGTAAAAATATAATACTAGGGGCTTTGATGAAAATGTAGATGGCCGTGTCACACATCATGTTTAGTTATTACGGAATATTTTGTTTATTTATGTAAGTTCATGTTCCTTCATATTTGGTTCTACGCCTGTGCCCAAATTGAAGATATTAATACTGGTAGGAAACCAAGAAGATACATATCATAAAGCAAGCAAAATGTAGATGACTAATCTACCAAAACAGATCTGTAAGCAGTTTCTCTGCAAATTAGAGTGCTGTGCAGAGCGTGGAGCAGTGCAGGAGCGCTCATGCAGTTAATTACATTTACTGTAAACAGCACTGCAGCCACGTGACTCTAATAAATTGTTCTCTTTTTATGTAATCATCATCTAGGCACAGATTATACAGGGATCTGTTGGCTAAAATGCAAACATTGCTATACATTTTAAATAGCTTCGTTCCGCAGACTGCACACAGGAAGTGGACTCTCCATAGGTGTTGCTACGAGGCAAAATATACAGTCGCTTCAACTCAAGGATACATTTTATGCCCCCTTTAGTAGAAGAGAAGAGGTTATTGGAAAATATGTGATTGAAGGTGTTATTTCTCCCTCAATATTACAAATAGTAGTACTGAGAGAGAGATTACATCTCCAATTGCAGATCTTACAGGAGATTGGGGTCTACTATTAAATAGGTGTTAAAATCAGACCCAGAGTGTTTCAGGAAGCCATTCCTGAACCACACCCCAAACAAAACAAGATATATATACATTTATGAACAATGCTAGGCAGTCAGTCATGATCCATATTCACTTATAGCTCTATGTCCCTGATGGCTGGGCCTCTATGTCTACAATATATGCCCTCAATTTCATGTGTGATGTGTTTGTGTAAACCGAGTTTCAAGGCACTTGCATATCCAAATGAATCATGAGCAAAGACTGAAATGCTGCTTTTGCAAACTAACAGATTTTTAACATTGCCATTTTTTTATTCAGGGTACTTTTAAATTCTTCATTTTATCAAACAAAGCTTGAAAGTGCTGCCCAGCAGAATGTGGGATTCTTATGTTTCCATTGTGAACTCAATTAATACATCAAATGTAGGATCTCAAAGGAGAGCCTCCAGGTGAGGCAAGACGATTTTAGGAGGTATTTTCAAAAAAAAAGGAATGCAGAAGGACCATTTGGAGAGTTAAAGGAACTCTATAGTCACCCAGACAACGTCATCTCAATGTAGTGATCTTGTTGCAGTGTTCCTGTCTTCTTAACCCTGCAATATAAACATTACCGCTGTTAAAAATCTAAAATGTTTACATTGCAGGGTTAAGTCCTTCTCTAGTGATAGCCACTAGAGGCACTTTTCTTTTACTAATTGATCAGTCCTGCCAGATAAATCACATGCACATTTGCTAGTTAGAATATTAGTATGAGGATGGGATACAGCAAAAAAAAAAAAAAAAAAAGTAAGGCGTTGAGGGTATCAAGCAGATGCCAGGGTTTGTGAGAGTAGGTGCTGATGATGGAGGGAAAATTAAGTTGTACAGCAAGGCAGAGGGATGTGCTGTAATAGTAAATTTGTTGTTTAGGAATTCTGACCTGGTGCCAGACTTCCTGTTGCAGTATTCAACTGAACTAGAGCAGTTCTGTGTCTATCAGGTTAATTTAATGTGTCAAGGTCAAAAACCTGACTGCCCCGAGGTAGAGGTTTTCATTTGGGATTCTTTGTCTAGGGCAGAGGTGAAATCAGAGTTGTACAAGGAGATATCCAGGGTGGGAATTTAGAAAGTAGAGTGGAGATTGTAGATCTGCAGAGAGTTACCGAAGTTTGAGAGAATTAAGATTTCTGTTAGGACTAAGATGTTGGATGAATTTAATTTTGGGAACAAAAGTTAAGATGTAGTGAATTTAAAGAGGAAAAAATTGTTAGAGACATTAGAGTGAGAATATGCATTTAATAAGAAGAGTTCAAGAGTATTGCCAGGTACATATGTATGCTAAAAAGTACAACGGGATTGTCCAAAAAAAAAATGTATAGAAAGTTATTTTGAGGCTAGTGAGTTAACGGTGAGTTAATTGAATGTTGATATCCCCAGAGAGATGAACTGTTAGAGGAAAGAAAGTAGAGACACCAGACAGACAGTAGAAATGTGAGCAGATATTGTTTCAACCAGGTGGATGAAGTGAACTACAAACAATGAAAAGGGAATGGTTTAAAGGAGCCGAAGGGGAAAATAAAAACTTTACATCCTTCCAGTCACATGTCATGCAAGTGCTAACTGAAAGCCACCAATGGGTAATGAGATAAGGGTTACAGTGTTGAAGGGAGACAGCCAGGTTTTGGTGAATGCTAGTAAATTTTGTGAGTGTGGGTCACAATTCCTCAGATATATGATCCATGTTGGCATTATTCTGTTCTGGGTGTACATCATTCTGGAATTCTGATACAGACTGCTCTGCTATGGTCACAAAGGTTTGCAGGTTTGTAACATTGAACATATTGTCAATTCGGCATCATGGGCCACACATGTTCTCATGCTGCATGCGTGACTTTGACCAATAGCATCTCACTATTGGGTGTATAACTCCTTGGTTCACACTGGCTTCTTGGCTTGTCAGGATTTTTTTTTACCCAAGAGTGCATTACATTGTTCCTATTGTGACATTGGCTTTTTGGCAACTTCTGACCTCTGTAATTCATATGAATATCATGTCAATATGAAGAAGGCAGCACAGAAGAACATTAAAAACCAAGAAACATGCTGTCTATACATTTGTTTCCAGAGGGAATAGCAGTAAATTACCCACATTTCCAGTGTGCTGACTCATATTTATAGACCAAGAACTGTGTGTGGTATACTACTACGTCCTAAAATAGCATTCAATTAATGTAGCTAGAAGATTTCAGTTGTACGTTGTAAACAATGCACTATAATTACATGCTTGCTACTATTCGCCATTTGTAGCACAATAAATGTTCTTGAGAAAGCAAATCCCACAGGGCTCCGACATACGGTGAAAGAAATAAATCCCTTCCTACAGAAACAGTGGGTATGAGGCTCACAAGGCAATTCATTCAAAACATTTCAAATATAAAACAGTAAATTAAGTAGTTCTACCTGTAGGTTTTTTTTAAAAGAATTTTTTAGTTTTTCTTACCAAGCAGAGATTTTTTGAGAGTTTAACAAAAGCTTTGTTTATTGTTAACACACAGGCAAAATCTGTATCCTATAATGTGCGTTTTTAGAAAGGACTCTTCTTCGATAGTTTTCATTCTGGAATCTCGAGAGATTTAAGCTAGCACAGTTTTTCTTTGTTCACCGCAAATGATTTTATGGTGACAAGGCAATGATGCCATATTTATTGAGTGCTAGCTAGTTTTTAACACAAAAAAACAGCAGGACCTTTTGCAATGTCTTCATAGAAAACATTTTTATTATTACAAAGATTTATAAGAATTACATTTTAAAACAATGTAATTTGAAAAGTCAATGGCCCTCATTATTCTTGGGAGTATTAGTAGGTTATTGATTTGAAGAGGTCCATTTCTACCTCCACCGGGAAATGATGAGCTAATATAGTATTAGATTGCAAGGGTTAGACTTCCAGCAGTCGGTATGAAATGGGATAGTAGGCATAGCTCTATGGTAATTTCTTCCACTTGGAGAAAAAAGTACTACCACAGAAGTGTGGTGGCGTTTCTGTAGTCTTATAGGAAAAATCTAGTTTTCCAGGCATGCTGGGGATATTGTCCTATATCGCTTTTTTCTGGAAGCAATTGAACTCCTGAGAAATTGCTAATGGTTAATTACTAGGGATGTATTGATATTAATATCTCACTGTACACTTGCTATGTAGAAATGACCAGGTACCACTTTCATAGACTAGACAATTCATTCTGTACATTGTGCTAGACCAGGGGTGCTCTGCATGCCTTTGGAATGCTTTTAGAATGGCAAAGCATCATGGAAGCTGTAGTTTTAAAACATCTGGGCATCTACCTTTTGGGCACCCCTGTGCTAGACAATTCAGTCTGTATAGTGTGCTATCAGTTATATACCTGAAACAGTCACAAATCCTATGTGTGATGCATTCTACACTTGTCACCCTTGAACATGCATTTCGGGCCATTAACAACACATTTGCAGAACACGTATGTCCATTTTGAATAAGCATCATTTAGTTATGTAGCAAAATGTAGCAAAACAAAGAAAGAAACATTTGCAGTAGATATTAAATAGTCCAGCTTGATCTGGTATGGCTGGGACAAATCCGGATTATTTCCATCAAACGTCTTCAAAATATGAGGTGACAATTTACAAACTGCTACACTATCCTGATAATTGCTACATTTGACTCCATTTTCTAATCCCTTCCAGGCTCTGATCAGGGTGACATCTATTGTCTGAAATGTAATTGCAGTGATGTATTATTTTTACATTGTAAATTGATGTATTATTTATAAATCCATCTAACAGCTGTGTATGGCATGGGACATTGTGGTACTGGGGCCTGGGATAGATTGGGATGCTTAAGAGCAACATATAGGGCATGTTTCCTCTGTGCTAAACTGCATAAAATATAATTAAAGTTGGTATTTAGGGAAGTCTCCTATTCAAATATTTAATTTGATATAATTGTACACAGTGTTGTCAAGTATATATTTTAAAGCTAATTTCAAAGGTTTCATCCAGTTAATGCTGGGGGACGTGTGTAAATCTGTGGGCATACCACAATGTTCAGTCTGGCAATGCACCATCCACGGGCATCTGTCCCATTCAACTGTGTATTATTAACCTCAATATCCCAGGATTTAAACAGGTATGTTTCCTGGTTACGTGATTTGATTTGCTGTGTACCTCGCTTGTAGTATAGCTTGGCAGCAATATATACCTGTTTGCCACCAGCATTGAAGTATAAGTTAGGATCTAAAATATTGAATAACATTTAATCCATCTGCATGTGTAAAACAGGTAACGAGGCATTCACTTAAAACCCTCAGTGTCACAGAGGTGATAGCAGAAGCAAAACATTTCTGAGGCTAGGATACTATAACTGTCTGATTTAATAGATTACATGAACAGTAGATATATAAGATCCCATGACTGATACTTACTGTGCTTCAGTACCTAGTAAAACAAATGTCAGTTGCCAGACCTACCATAAATTATTTGCATTAGTAAATAGTATCCTTGTTATAATGGGCATCAGATGCATCATGCAAAGCTTCCAAACATAGAAAAACATAGAATGTGACTGCAGATAAAAACCCTTTCCCACGCATTCTTAAACTACCTCACTGTGTTAGCATCTACCACTTCAGCTGGAAGGCTATTCCATGCATCCACTCCCCCCTCAGTAAAGTAATACTTCCTGATATTATTTTTAAACCTTTACCCCTCTTATTTAATACTATGTCCTCTTGTTGTAGTAGTTTTTCTTCTTTGAAATATAGCCTCCTCCTTTACTGTGTTGATTCCCTTCCAGAGCTGTACCAACATATTCACTTGCGTCCCTTATTGTTTGATTTTATGTAGTGTCAGTTGTCAGTGGTTTTCCCATTAATAATTGCTAAAAATACTGCCATGCATCTTTAAATAGAAATGTATTCATACATACAAAGGCATCTTGGGAGGGAGGGCAGAACATGTGGTCCATATGTGCAGCACATTTACTGTAGAATCTTGGATTCCAGATTTATATAATCGGAGTGTCCGTTGTTTGTTTACAATATGGGATGATCCTCAGCTGCAGATGTAATGGATGGAAGGGGAATGAAGTATTTATTGGCATGAGTTCTCACTGCCTCGCATCTGTAGCCTATTTAATTAAAAGCAGGAAACAAACCCCAAATAGTTAAACACTTTAGAAATTTGCTTATTAAAGTATTGAATGAAATGTTTAACAGGAATTATGGGACAAATAGGCATGAATATATGATTTCTTTGTGTATGCAGATAAGGCCTGTGAATGGCTTGTTTCATGGGGTATGACATGAAAGCCATTTTAAACCAGCCATCAGCGTGAGTCATATTTTTCTAAATCAAGACCATCCACCCCGTATTTTGGCTGCTGATTCGGGACGTCTGACTAGCTTTATATGCTGTCTGCTAGACACTCTGGGAAATTGAATCACCAACCACTTTTTTAACGTTAGTGTTTCCCATTTCTTTTTCTAATAAAGTAGAGGGTAACACAACCAATAATTTTAAGTAAATCACAGCCCAGATTTTCGCAATATGTTATGGCATGTCAATGTTTTCCTTCCTAAAATACAGCCATTTTCAGGCGTGTTTCAGGAATGAGCTGTATTTGGAATTAGGCTTCAGTTCTTTCCAGTCCCATCTGTTTGTCTTTGAAAGAAAAAATTCCCATTTTTAAGATATGTGGCCTGGATTGCAAGCATCAAAAGGTGAATTCAAAGAAGAATCTTTCAGAATGGCATTTGCTTATTAAGCCGTGAGACTCCCATGTGTATGTGTGCTGCCTGTAATTTTAAATACACATCCAACCATGTTTAACCCTCGCTCTGCTCTTAGTGTTAAATCCTTTACATGACAATCATATATGACAATAATTGCATAAAAGGATACTCCATAATGGTAATGATTCGTTCTATAAATAGCTTTTTGAAAAAAACAGTATAATCAAATATATAATTGTTAATATGTGGGATAACAGCTTGTAATCCAAAGAAAACTCTGACTGATTATACTGGACTAAACATTCTATTGAAGTAGAATTTTTAAAAATAAAGGAACATTATAGCATTAGAAATACAAATGTATCGTGCCCTATAAGTGTTTTACTTAACTATTCTATCTCGCATCGCCGGTTTCCATTGGTAAGTTCTGCAACCTTGTCTAAAAAAAGCATTTGGACACTAGTGCGCATGTGCAGCAGAATACCACAATGAGAAAATCTGATTGTCTCTATTAGACCATCTGATTGAAACAGCACAGTTTTACTCTGTTATTTTATCTCCCTGACAGCCACTGGAAACTTTTAAACCCTGCAATGAAAATATTGCAATAGTGCAGTACCACAGAAATTCAATGTTTTCACTTTCTGGGTTAATGAGGTGGGGGGAGGGCAAGGCACCCAGTCCACCTCATTGAGAGGAAGTGGTCTGTGTGCCTATAGTGTCCCTTTAATTACAAAGTAAGAATCATTTATAGTGATTCATTTTATCATACTGAATGAATGAAATAAATACCCTATTTGGTAACAATGTTCAAATAATTCATTTATTAAAATATATATATTATTTAGTAAGATTATTTTCAGGTAATATTGCCTTAAACCATTATCTTTTATGCATATATGTCACATGGTGTTGTAGTTTCCCAGCTACCCTAATCAATGTATTAACATACAATGCTAATTGTCAATATACTGTGCAAACTACATCATTAGGACTTCTGTCTATTGATCATGATGAAATGATACCACCGTGACTTAAAGCAGAAATTGATAAGGTGTTATAATCCCTTTCTTATCATCTAATCATGTTACCTTGTACACCCGTACATTCACTTATTGGCTACAGGGGTTTAAAGGCATGTAGAGAGAGATATCTTGATTTAAACAGTTACACTGTTTTCTACCTTGCATGAAGACAATATGATAAGGAGTTGCGGTCATCCATAATGATGTTGTAAATGTTTAAATGGTCCAAATCTCCCATCACACAGTCAAGATTCTCTGTTGTCCTTTCTTCACTTCTACAAATAAATCTTGAGTAGAACAAGTCTCTTGATTTTTGCAATGGTCACAAAAAGTGTATCAATCGCTTGGTGTATTTTATTACTTTGCTTCCTACAATGCATTGGGAATTGATGTATACTGAATCTTCTAGGGTAGGGCTAGGCAACCCTCAGTACTCTAGATATTGTGGACTACATCTTCCGTAATGTTCTTAAAGTTATAATGCTGGCAGTGCATCGGGGGGATGTAGTCCACAATATCTGGAGTGCCGAAGGTTGCCTAGCCCTAATTAAATCTAGGGCAAATCTTAAAAAAGTTTAATAATCACCATAGTAATGGATGAAATGTTCTTGTGATTTGCCCCAGAATTGGCCTTCATTCATTGAGTAGGTAATAATGCAGCTAGTGTTAAACTGTTTTTCATATTAACTGTATTCATGTTGGCTAAAAATAATCTTGACAAGCTTTGTTTGATCTGTTCATATATCGATTGGATGAATGTTGTGTTGCTTTTTTGTTTGTTTGTGTGTGTGTGTGTTTTTTTTTTTTTTTATCCGGATGCCTAGGAGAACCATTGAGAAAGCAGGGCCCTGTAAGCTGACAGCCATCGCATGACGCATGATATCATTTGTCACATGCATGGTGACATGTGGGATGTCAGTCGCATCGTGCAGGCAGTTGGAATAAATGTGCAGGAATATGTGATTCTATATGAGCTGACAGCGTAAAATAACCTTGAAGTAAAAAGCTGGATATATTCTATGATGGTGATGGTTACAATGTGTATATTAGTTATTCGTTCATTCAATTCTGGTAGGAATTCAATTGAACATACTAAGATAAAAGGAACAGTTTAAAAAAATATATTAAAAAAAGAAATAGCTAAGTTTATAAAAAAACAGACAATACACTGACTTTGAGTTTTCAATGAAAACTAAGGATTCACTGGGACTTTACAATTCTCTTATTATAATTTATTTGAACAAGCTACTTTTCATGATATATAGTTCAATTTGGTGAGCAGCCACACCAAAATAAACCTACAGAAAAAAAAAAACCACAACTACCTGATAGGGGATGTAAGGAGTCCCTAGCTGGTTCATTTATTAACTGAACAGATTTATGACCATGGGGTCAGTCTGATAATGACTTTCAAGATCTTTGGGAATGTTTCTCTAGAAAAAAACGGTTGCTTTGCTGTTGTTTGAGAGATTAATCAAGGGGTCAGCTCCAGCCTTGCTCTTTCCCAGGCTTGGAAACAAATTTAGTACACGATTTGCGGAATATTTCCAAATGTTTGTGTCACTGCAAATACAGAGCTGAAGATGTCATTTATCCTGTGTGGTTGGGGTTGATGAAATATCAGTCGCCTATGAAAGTATTTATTAAAAATGTTCCCAGTACACCAAGAGATACAGCTGTGTAATTTGGCCAAATTTAGACTTTGCCAGAGGCAATTCCATTTCCCCCCAAATCTCTGGTAAAGAAAAAAATATCTCTCTACAATTAGTGTCTGCAGTATCTGGCCCTACATAAAAAGGATACTAGAAATGTTTTATTTATGTTTCTTATATATAATAGTTATGGCTCAGACTTAGTGATAAATGTTACTGTATTAAAAAATGCTAACGGTCTGTATTTGAATAATCAGATTTTCTAGCTTCAGAGAAAGTAATCTAGTGACACACCGATACAGTGCAGATGCATGTCTTTACTGTGTCAATAAAGGTCAGTCAGGTGGTGTTTCAACCATCACATACTTACCTCAAGAGGAACCTTCAGAAAACCACATCTAGGTCATAGTAATAACAAATCACGTTTCTGCAATTCTCCCAGAATTCCAAGGTTGACCTGCAATTGAAACAAGTGCAGGCATTATGTATACAGAAAGAAAACAACACACAAACAGGGTTCTTTTTTGGGGGGTGGCAGCTTTATATGGATGGTACGTGACATGTAAATATGCAAAAGGGAGAGAAATCAGCAAGCAGGGTGAGAAAGGAGGTGAGCTTGTACAAAGTTGGGCTTTTTCAACTTTTTTTTTAGACATCCTTTAACTTACAAATGTAGGGGAGCCTCCTTGCAAATGGGTGCTTCATCACAAATGTTTCCCATTGGTTGTTAAATCACAGCCCATCACAGGTATAGTTACAGATTATGTAATTGTCTACAATTTTGATATGAGTGTGGTACTTGTCATTACCAGGTGACCTATCTGGTTTAGAGTGCAACTAGGCAGGTCACAAATGCCCACTAATAGTTTTCAGCTCCTCATCAAAAGTAGCGTTCTATGTTTCAGATTGCAGTAATCTGTCTACTTTCACCATAACCCTTTCTATACAGTATATTAATTCTGAATCTCAAGGATTTCAAAATCTGTTCTCCATAAAAAAAATAATCAGGTTTTGGCTCTTAAAAGAAATAACAATCTAGAAAAAGTCATACAAATGAACAGACTTCTTTTCTCCATATGTGTGCCAGACACAGGAAGTGCTTGTTAATGAGCTGGATGAGACATGAAAAGCAGAGTTATATGCTAAGCAGTCTTCAATTACTTTGCCCTTTGCCAAAAAATCAAGGTGTATGAACAAATATTCCAAGATGGCAATTTTGGCTGGAAACCTTGAGTACCGTGTGATGATTAGACACATCAATACAACAAAAAAATATTTATAAACCAACTGTCTCAGTAAAACAGTACTTAAAAAGTGTTGCTTTTTTACTTTTTTTTTTTTTTCAGAAATATTTTTAAGTAGTTTGAGCAGGGCCTTCTTTACCTCTTATAACGATTACTATTCTAAATATCAATTACTTGTCTAATATTCCAATGATATGTTGTTGCTACATAAATAGTAATAATAAACTGTCAGCTGTGGTAGTTCCTGTGTTGACTTTTAGGTTGTCGGTTTTAGCTTCCAAATTAGTTAAATCTGTCCAGTTTATCACTGTCTTGGTAAACGTCACCTATTAGCGTTAGCAATTCCAGAACAAACTTTTACAAGTTATGTGGTTGCCATGGAAACCAACCCAAACATCAGGTGATAGACCAAGAAGCTTGTTCTGCTAGTGGTTTTATTAATGACTCCCATAGTGCCTTATTTATGAAGGAAAATCTTTAACAAACCATTGGCAAAAAATGCTAACTTTAGACTGTTCGGTACACACAATCCCTTAGTTGCTATAATGGTTCCCTGTCAATTAGTATCAGAGATAATTTTACTTTTGACAGTTGAATACCAATTCTCCCTTTTAAGCTCCCTGGAAGATCACTATTAGGTTACCAGTGACACTATATCTCTTTGTAATGGAAATCAGACCATATTGTCTAGAATTTCTGGATACACAATATGTTCACTGATTCTATAGAGAACATGGAATAATGGAAAGTTGTCAATAACAACAAATTTGTGTTGTATTTAGTAGCATTAAGAAATACCAATTCATATTTTATTTTAATTTGCTCTCATTGTTCGAATTCATTACATATTTACTAGATATAGACAATACAAATGTAATATAATTAATATTAAGTTTAATATTTACATATCAATTCATTTGTATACTATTCAATAGTAGATTAATTGTGCAATTTGCTAGGTACAAGTTATTAATAGTGCATAACCATATGCAGAACGTCTTTGCAAAGAATCCATGAAACTGATTGAATTTGTCTGCACAAACTTTGTGGATAAAGTAGCATGACCTCCGTCTCCATCACTGGTCTACTAGTTGGACTGTCAACCACAGAAGCCATAGTTTTCTCTCGTTTGAAGAATGAGCAGGGGATGCTAAGTGATTCCTGAATTTTGGTTTGTGTGTGTCAGTGTTCTTTTACATAAACCTGATTTGTGACAGTGCTTGAGAAAACTATGTATCGGTGTACCATCACATAGCTTGTGTACCCTTACTACAGAATAGATGTGTAGGCATTTTTGTATCTATACCTGTTTTTGTGTTATGGCGTTTCATTTCAGTTGCCTCTCAGGTGTGCCTCTTTTTTTTTGCAAAGTGCTTTAAACCCTTAATGACAGTTGACGTAAAAGTACTGTCATGAGATCACAGGATATGCCCAGTCCCATACCTGAAAGCGATACCTGAAAAGAACAAGTTAGGCACTGCCCTGTACACCTGTGTGTCTGTTGCACCCTTATTCTTAAGGTACTATTGAGCATATTGCATTTGAGGTTTAAAAAGTCAAGATGCTTTGTATATATACATATATATATATATATATATATGTATATATATATATATATAATGGTCATGATGGAGAGCTCTCACTGGACTTTTCAAAAAAGTTCAAATATTTATTGTGAATACAGTCAGATTACATCCACGTTTCAGTCCATCAAATACTTCCATCAGGAGATATATATAGTATTAGACTGGATTTACTGGGGTAATATTTTTTTGTCACTACTTTTTTTTTTTTTTTTTTAGAGTGGCTGGAAGTTGTTTTTTTAAAGTTGGACATCTTTGTAAGAAAGCAGGTTTTTCTGTTCAGCTAATGTTAAACGTTCAGGAAAGCATCATAACTGAGTTTATGGTGGAACAGTAACATTTTGTCATTTTCTGTTCTAGTTTCCACTTCATAGTTTTTTGGGAACCACGTCTCTGAATTATTTGCAAATTTTGTTTGGGGAGGTGACGATAGGACGGTTTGGGCTGCATTATTTAAGTTAGAAACAGTTAAACAGAAATGTGGACCGTCCCAGGAATGTTGGCAATGAAACTACATTTCCTTTCCCTGGACTGAATCCCAACAGCATGAAGTGATGACTTTGGATGTAAGTATATTTCTTAGTTTCACTGCAGACAGCTGAGAAGTCACAGAATAGAAGCCGAACTCTCTATGAGAAATGACCATCACATCACAGAGGGATGTCTTATCCATTGTCTAGGGAGCAGTGGCTATGAAATAGTTTGTTTTTTTGTTTAAGACACAAAGATATCTCTTGGGACACATTACGAAAGAACAGAAAGGACAGGAAAAGAATAAAATGCCTGCAGTGTTTTTTTTGTATATTAAATTTCACGTGGAACTTTGAACTTAGAGGATCAAAAGAATAAACATTCCATGTACCTGTGCTGAACTCCATCCATTCATTTTAATGTGGTCAGTATGGCCGCTGTCCTCCTAAGCTTTGAGGATTTACTGTATAGCTGGGACAGCTTAGTATGGAACCTGACTTCCCGGGCACTGCGTTCCTGTCGACACGGAAACCTACGAGTCCTACAGCTTGTATTGAAACCATGGTGCATCTCCAGAGCAGTTTATCAGGTGGGAAAGTTTTATTAACTAAAGTTCTCTAACGGAACAAAATGTCAGAAAATAACTCATGACCTTCTTCGAATGAAGACATAAAAAATGCCATTATGTATGTAGGGTTAAGCCCCAGAAATCATATTGTAGTACCAATTCGAGTATAAAGACATGATAATATATGACAAATTAGTTGCAACAAAGTGACATCTTAAAACATTACTTAAAGATACTGAAAACGGAACACAGACATTGTTACTTGATCATTGTGGTTATGTATTATGCATACTGTTATTGCACCTTACAGTTTATGAGTAAATGATTGAATCGGAGTGTATGGGAAATGGCAGAATGAGATGCTTTACTTAAGGGCCTTTGAAACAAATGATTTTGTTCTAGTTGAATGTGTTTTTGTAGCACAGTACATCATTACTAACGTAATTTAAAATTGCACAACAACATATTTATCTCAATTCTATATTCAGGGTTTTCCAAGATGTTTATAAAATGGATATACCCTATGGAAGTTGTTCATTATATTGAATGTGATCTTTAATTACAGTTTTTGTCTGTCTGCATGAATTGTTTCTACAGAAATTTGCATTCTGAAAACGGTGCTTTGCACTGCTATAGGGATGGATAAAAATGCACATGATATGTAACTCTATAAAAATCCCACACAATTTTCAGACGTGGGTTGACATGACTATGATCTATGAGTTGTTATCATATTTCATGTTATATTCGTATACTGTTTTTTGGTTTATTGATCTGTTTCATTTTTCATAAAAATAATTACCTTGTTATGAGATGTTCAGGTTTTCAGACAGACAAATGACTATAGTATATGTTTTTTTTATTTTTTTATAAAGGTTTAATGCAAATAGAATTGTGAAGGCTAGTCTTTCTATATTCCCCATTGCTGCAATCATTGGTTTTATAATACAGAAAATGTCAGGTCAGTGTAAGCACAGTGTGTGGTACAGAGGCAAGGATAACTGGTAAACAAATGTACAGTGTTACCCTGTCATTAGCCTGAACTTCATCATATTGTTCAGTGCCCAGTAGCATTTGGCACAGCTTGTGGAAAAACTGTACCTATATTTGATTCTGCCAGATTTATTTTTTTTAGGAAGTCAGGCTAAAGTGATTACAGTGCTAGGAGTGCCCAATCACCACTCCCCCATAAAAGTAATACCAATGTTTGCTAATGATATGACAATTTACCAGAGGTCCACAATAGTCGCCATACAATCCTCAATGAGAATGGTGGTGCAGGGCTTGGCTCATTGGCTGAGCGCAATCAGTGTGCATTCTCAGCCAATGAGATAGCCCTGTGCAGCAGGGATTTGCTTAACAGAGCTAACAAAAGCTCCATGCAGTAGATTTGACCTCTTAATACTAGAATTAATTAAAACCTAGTACACTCCAACTAAGTTATCAAACTGTTAACAAACAAGGGATCCAGGGTGCTCTTGTCACCATAACCACTATAATGCACTATAGTGGTTAGGGTGCTTACAGCCAAGTAGCAGTCTAGGCACCATAATCACTAAATAATAAGAGGAAAGTGGACTTATAATAAGAGAATAGTGATTGTCTGTAGGGTGGAGTCACAACAGCAACTCAGCACAAACTCATCTCCCATTGGCTAAGTTGAGTACATACTCAGAGTACTTCTAATAATTTAGAAAAAAAAGTTTTTTCTTAAAAGAGGAAAGCAACAGGAATATTCTACTAAAAACATTTCATTTAAAAAAAAAAAAAAGACTTGAATGTAAGGAAGGCATTTGTAATAGAAACATGTATTCCTAACACCATAGTGTTCTGTTGTTTCCAGCTTCCCCCTATGAGTGCACAGAAAAATTTAGTTTTACTTACCTTTTCTCCATCGTTGCTCTGCCACCCTATTTCCTTGGCTGATCCAATCCGATGCTCCTTCTGTATATGCAGTGTTTCAAACTGAAAAGCTGCACATACAGACTCCAAGCACCGTGACCACTTCAAATCACTGAAGAGGTCATGGTACTTAGAGTAATCCTTTAAATGGTAAGAAATTGAATATGGCTTTTAAACATTTAGGCTAAAATAGATAAATTGGATTGTTTGTTCAGTTCATCTATCTAAATTTAAAATGTGCAATTTTCTGGTCAAAATTTGACAATTTTAATAGTTTATTAAATAACCCTGAACAAGTCACATAAGGACAAGATCATGACATGAAATAACGAGATGAGAGGAACTAAGGACACATGGATAAAATTGTGCTTGGACTCACCACCAAGCCACCAATATAATTGAGATCAACAAGATCCTAGATAGACAGATGGACGGACTGGTGGATGAACTGGTGGATGCATCGATAGGCAGACAGGGTGGCATGTTACATGATGACATGTTAGCATATTTTACTAAAGCCAATGGTATTATTAGGCAGCTTGGAAGACATTGAAAAGCCATTGTCTGTATTATATAATCCACAGAGCTCTGGCGGAATAACATTAATACAGACACTGTATATATTTATATAATTTCACTTACATTTGTTTGGAGTATCACCTAATTTGTATAGATTGTGCTTAGTCATCTAAATGAGCACAATGTCTATGCCTCATGAGTGTACTATTGTTAATGAGTCTCTCCAGACTCAAAAGATGCCAGCACTACTGGAGAGAACATCATGCAAAAAAGATCCTGATTTGTTTGCAGAATGCTAAATGCAAACAATGTATCATCCCTTTAACCTTTTGTCTCCCATTTCCAATAGGAAGCTTTAGACACCTATCCGGAGAGGTACATATGTACATTTCCAATAACTATATGCACTTTATTTTCTCATTCATTTCAATGTTGGAAATATCTATTTAACATGACAAGGTAAACTCAAATCCTCTATTTAGAATTTGTTTCAGATGATTGAGGCGAGTTCAATCACTTCAGTTTTGACCACTGCCAATTTTATATATTTCTACTGGATTATCATTTGAATGAAAGACAATTGAACATGATCAAACGATCGACAAAGATGTCAAGGACGGCTTGAGACATGCCGGAGTGAAAAGATCTATATCCAGAAAAAAAACTCTTGGTTAATTTGCTTGGCATCCTTCCTGTCTGGTCCTGATAGGGCTATGGGCAAAGTTTATCCAGATGGTTTTGCATCTGTGTACATTTATATGTATTACATTTGTGTTTCCCAAACAATAACCCCTTACATTTTCCCTAACCCCACACATGATTCCCTAACCCTAAGCTAACAGCAGTGAACACTTTGTCTCCAGTGATTTAGGCTGCAGTCAAATAGTATGCTCATCAACTGTCGTCATTTCGTTCCCAATTTCATAACCCCCAATGTTGGGAGTTGGGAGATATGGAAGGTCTGGGAAATGAACTACAACCAAGTTGAAAATACTAATTTTGAAAGAATTATGGAAATAATGCATGAAGCATGCAAAATGAAAACGAAAAAAAAAAGATACTTTACCTAAACGTTTCTTTACCTTTCAGAGGACTACATAAATAGATGTACATCCATTCACAGAAAAAAAGAAATAAATGAAACCGTTCAACAGAGCGATATAAGTTGCGTCATAGCATACACTGTATGCATACTGATGTCCTTATTCTCTTTGGTGATTGAAATAAATGAATTATTCTCTTTTATGAAAATGTCCATAAGTGTGATCTGCCATTTTCAGCATACAAAATATGGCTCTGACGCGTGGAATTTGAAATTTCTATAACACACCTATAAACATAGACTGGATGTCCTAAGTCTACTTTTGGAATGTTCCTGTAATTTTCCTCTCTAGCAGTGCCCTGTTTTTATGATGGAAATAAAAATAGAAATGAACTTGGAAGAACATAGTAATGGAAGAAAGTATTTTAAATAAGGTTTGGTTTTTTTTAGACTGTGGCACATCTAAGTTATTATTTTTGAAATGTTAAACCGTGGTATCACACAAAGATGGACAAGATTCCTTATCCATATCTCATATCTCCCAACATTTTAAATGGACAAAGTTGGGAACTTTTATTTTAGGGATGTGCGTGGCTGGGAGCCAAGAGCATTCTGAGAAATCTCTGGTGGCTTTCTAATTTAAAAAATGTAATTTAGAACAAGGACAATGTATCTTTTTTATCCACACAGACTGATTTATAAACATATTTGTTGTAATTTAAAGACACATTACTGTGAGTATTATTGCTGTGGTGGTATATTATACACACCAATAATATTCAGCTCCTAGAAAAGAGGGACATTAGGTTAGAAAAAAGGGACAGAGGGATTTTTGGATCAAAATAAGGACTGTCTCTCCTAAATAGGGACACATGGGAGGTATCTGAAACAGTTGAGTGAATAGTAGACCATGAAGATACTCAGCTGGTCAGTCATTAGTAAAAGTTAACTAGTGATAACACGACTCCTTTGGGCTGAAATGGAAAGATAATTTTAAATAGTATTACGGCTGCAGAGTATATATTCACTAGAGTGTGAATTGCCAATAATTTCAAGTTTTAAACCAAAATAGTTGAATTATAGGAATTTAACAATTTAGCCCTGTTTATTTTGGCTAATTTGGTGTAAAACGTGATTTTTTTTCTTGAAGGTTTTCTTGAAGTAAGTTCCTTGTCCTTTGTATAATCATTTACCACTGGCAAAAGATGTTTCTGGCCATGTTCCTCTTGAAAAATAATTTTTATATTATAATTTCCTACTGAGATTAAGCCAGTAATGAAATATCTGCTTGGAAGACCGAAGTTGCCGATAGAGTGTATCAACAACAGGTATCTCCTGAAGAAAACGAGAAATTTGAATGACATAACTTTGGATTTTTTTTTCACTTCGTATTGAACTAGGAATGCACTAAACGCACTTTCTAAACTGTCACCATAGCAACTGCATAGGGACCTTCTAAATGGCTAACCAAGAGCATGCACTCTTAAACTATTAAACATTGCCGTTCCTACAAATGGTAATGCTTTAACTTCAGGGAAACCTGGACACATGAAACCCAGGCCATGTAATTAAGATGAAGTGATTCTTTAACTTTTATATGACTTAGCAGGATAAGGTCGATCGTACATATCCAAAAACATGTATGCTAAGTGTATTGAACTAGGAGTTTCTTGTACAATGCCTGGTACATATCTGTGTGGTGGCACTGTGAAGTTTAATTTCTGTTATCTGAATTGTTTGAATGACCCATGTACTTCACTTACTTTAAGATTTATGTCTTTTTTTAAAGGGACACTATTACAGAGCAATTGCAGCGTATTTTATTTGTTCCGGTGAGTATAGTCGTCCCTGCAGGGTATTTGCAGTACACACTGGCTTTTCAGAGAAAATGCAGTGTTTACATTACAGCCTAAGGACACCTCCAGTAGCCACTCCTCAGACAGCTAGATTTGTTTCCTGGATCAGTGCTGCACAGCACTGGAAATAAAGTACGTTTATTACCTTTTAAGTGAGGGCAACGGAGGGGTGCAAGCCACCTAAATAATGGTTTTAACACTGTAGGGTCAGGAATAAACATTTGTGTTCTTGATCCCACAGTCTTCCTTTAACTAATTTCTCTGGCCTTTCCCTTTTTTTTTTTTTATTGATGGTTTACATTTTTGGAGATGAAATAAAAAATCTTACATGTAACACACAGGTTTTATTTAGTATCCGTGGTTATGGTAAGCCCTCCCTTTGTTTTCCTGCACAGACTTTCTGTTGCGGTCCAATCACAGACTTCTCAGTGAATGTATTACAGTTCATTGAGAAGTCTTTGAAAGGTAAGTGTTGCCAGCCTCCTGTGTTTATTCCACTGAGCTAAACATCCAGGAAGTAACAAGACCTGTTTTCTGACTGACAGCCAGGGGAATGTAGCAAGCTTAATTTATAAAAGTGTTTGGAGTTTTCCATTAATGTTGGTAAGATAGCATCAGCAGATAAAATTTAAAGGAACCAAAACAGAAAGAGGTTAACCGCGCTTAAAAAGGTGGAATTATTAACTTACAGTACACGTGATTGAGACTTGTTTTTACTACAAGAGAAGGGAAAAAAATAATAGTGTATCATATCACCCAAAAGTGAGTATATTAAATGACCATGCCAAGTATGAACTCACACTTTTTAGAGCTCATGAGAGCTCTGCTGCAGAAGGCACGGATGGTATAATTCACTTTTATTTATTCAACTCTATTCAAATTTATTGAAAATGTTATGACCAGAGGAGCTAGAACTTTTTATTATTCAGAAATTCTAGGATTAGATTATTCGATCATACTAAGGATGTTTATGTAAACCAAAACACATCAAAATAATAACCTTTTAACAGGCCTGACACACCCCTATATACACTGATCATCCACCACATTAAAATTACCTGCCTAATATTATGTAGGTCCCCAATGTGCTGCCAAAACAGCTCTGTTGCATCGATACATGGACTCCACAAGACCTCTGAATGTGCCCTGTGGTATCTGGTAGTAAGATATTGGAAGCAGATCCTTTAAGTCCCTCAAGTGGCGAGGTTGAGCCACCTGGATTGGATTTGTTGTTACAGCAAATCCGAAAGATGCCCAATTGGATTGAGATCTGGGGAATTTGGCGTCCAAGGCAACACCTTGAACTCTTTGTCATGTATCTCATGCCATTCCTAAAAATGGTTTGCAGTGTGGTAGGGTGCATTATCATGCTGAAAGAGGCCACGGCCATTAGGGAACACCATTGCCCTGAAGGGATGTACTTTGTCTGCAACAATCTCTATGTAAGTGGTACGTGTCAAAGTAACATCCACATGAATGGCAAGACCCAGCAGAACATGGCCCAGAGCATAACCCTGCCTCTGCCGGCCTGCCTCTACTGGCCTTTTACCCTTAGTGCACACTGCTGCCATCTCTTCCTCAGGTAAACTACGCACACACAACTGCTATCCATCTGATCTAAGGGAAAATGTGATTCATCAGACGAGGCAACCTTCTTCCATTGTACTATTTTGTTGTACTACTTCCATGGTCTAGTTTTGATACTCAAATCCCCATTGAAAGACAGAGATCATCATGGGAACTCTGACCGGTCTGCAGCTATATATATATATAGCATAGTGATACTCTGTGTTTTCTGACACCTTTCTATTATGGTCAGCATTAAGTTAATCATCAATTTGACCTACAGTAGCTCTTTTGTGTGATTGGACTAAACATGCTAGCCTTTGTTCCCCAGGTGCATCAATGATCCTTGGGTGCCCATGACCCTGACGCCGGTTCACCGCTTGTCCTTCTTTGCACCATGTTTAGTAGGTACTAATCACTGCCCACCGGGAACACAAAACAAGACTTGGCATTTTAGAGATGTACTGACCCAGTCATCAAGTCCTTTTCAAAGTCACTCAGATCTATGTTTCTTGCCTCCAACATGAAGTTCAAAAACTAACTGTTCTCTCGCTGCCTAATATTTACCACCCTTCACAGGTTCCATTGTAACGATATAATCGATGCTATTCAATTCACCTGTCAGTGGTGTTAATGTTGTGACTGATCAGTGTAGAAACAAACTTAACAATTACACTAACTAAATTATTTTAATACTCTTCTAAACCTGTCCATTCACATTGGTACCTAAGAGATATGCTTATCTTTGTTTTGATGTCCGTTTTTCTGTCTATTTGGTTGTCTGCCTGTCTTTCTATATGGCTGTCTATACTCCTATCTGTCTGTCTTTCCAGCCTCTTGGCTTTGAATTCACGATTCATGCCAAACCCGCAGAGACTGTGACATGTCTGTGTAGATGTAAGCAGCTGCTTTGTACTCAGTACTGATGTGGCAGAATCACTGTATAATGAATAAAACATGTATTAGGATGGATATAATTAACCAATAAAGATTTACATGTGAAGGAGCCATGTTAATCCCCCAGCTCATTTTCTTAATAAGGCATTTATTGAAGAAAATGATCCTCAAGAAGTCCTTAAAATTGAATTTAATAGTAAATAAATGACTCTCTACGTTCATTAAATATTACATTGATATTAGATTGTATTTAAAAAGTCTTGTTTATTTCCTGCCATAATGGCTTAAATTATATGTTTATCATTCCATTTTCATTTCTCAGATGTTTCTAATTGTTTGTGATTTGTGATACAAAACAGAATGTTAGATATAAGTGAGTGAAATACAGCTGAGCTAATCGACGTTCGAAATCAGTGGATTAAAAAATCTGGCACTAGTTTGAAGATATTTTATAAAGATTTTTATTTTGAGATGAGATAGAAAATGCAGTTCTCCTAAATATACAGGAAACAGTACTAATAAAATGATATAATCCCTGCACTGGAATAATTAATAATGAGCACAGATTAAAAGCAGTTTGTATTAGCACATATTTCTAATATGAAGTCAATGAAACGGCTGTAGTGGAAGGAAATGGGCCACACTTATCTTCTCAGAATACTTGTTTGCATTGTGTAATTTAATAGCAGTGTGAAAAACCTTTCCATAAGAGGGAAACATGTATTTTTCCATAAATAACAGGATTAGATACTCCACATTTTTCAGATGTCTTTTAGGACAACGTTCAGCCATAAATGGTCACTTTAAATGCAAACAGACTGCCATTTGTTACTTTTAAATATTTTGATAGGAAGAGAAAGCTGACATAAACCGTTAATGCTGTATATTAATTCAGACTAGAAATTTGTATTTGGCAGATTAACTTCTGTAGGAAAATACAATTCTCTGGCATTTGGGTCTATTCACTAAACAGTAAATTGTGGTATTTATAGAGATATTTTTAAATAGTTTTTTATTTTTTAATGCTATATCCATATAATGCATTTTAAAAATAAGAGATCACTTTCAGGTTCGATGGTCCTGTTAAGGGTCTCTCTGGTTAAATAGATGGTTTATATTACCTTTAATGAGAATCTAAGCTTGTTGTGTGTTTTCACTTTCTGTTATAGCTGTCTTTTTTTTTATTTGTGATTGGTGTTTATACTTTCTGACATATTTCAAACACAACAAACTATTTCTAACCACATGCAATGGCAGAGCTACGGGGCATGTTCTGCAGAACACTGTGCGTACAACTGTATCCAGGTTACTGATCCTCAACACTCTCTGCTGTTTTCACCTAAAGGCTCTCTCATTCAGTGCATGACCTTGTCAGTTCTTTAAAAGATCACTTCAGGTGGTTGTTATAGTTTGTCACCTTCTGGGATGTCCATCTGTCACCTTAAACTCATTATGTTAGTATAAAAGTGGTGATCTTTCCACTTTCCTTACTTAGTTCTAGCAGATGGTTCCATCGGCTAGCATGTCCTCCTGACTCTGACACGTGTATCTTTTCTGTTCTCAGGTCAGACATTAGATAAAGTACTTGATTCAACAGAAACGTTTCAACCACTTTTGAACCTGCTTGCATCTACTGTTTTATCATGGCATAATTACAGTTCTGCTCCATTTGATGTTTTTCCAGTTGGCCTCTTATTTTGATAAAACATTTCCTGTATTTTAATCTTTATTTTCAAACTATAGTTTCACTGGTTTTTGTTTTTTTTGGACTCTTGGAGTGGTTACATAACTCTCGATATTTCATATGTTACAATTGGATTAGTTGGTTATCTCTGCTATGCAGCTACCTAGCACACAGCCCCTCAGTAAGACGTGACCTCGAGTCCATACTGCTGTTGGAAGAGTTACGTTGGATGAACTATTGCTATGGGACTGCATTATACATTCATACACACATGGTAACCCATGATAAAGATTTTTGGGGGGAAAGACGAGCACCAGAAGTCTTTAAAAAGGGGCTCTCACCTTCATTCAGTTTCCTTTTTTGCCTTATTAAATATTGCTAATTAATTATCCCTAATGTGAAAATGATATATACTTTGGAAATAAATTGTCTTGATACATTTTTATTAGGCAATTGCTCATATTAAACTGTAGTGATACCATAAATTATGAAAAGCCAAGGATGATCACACCAGAATTTATTTAGGCTCTTTTTTACCACCCTTATCAGGCAAGAAATATGATCACTTTTACCCTCATGGAATGTTATATATGTAGACATGAAATTAGGTAGACATAAATAAATAGGTAGAAATAAATACATAGTGAGTGTAAACTTATCTACGGTATCCTGTTTTCCAACAGCAATGTACAAAAAGAAAAAAAAGTAATTCATCAAGATTTGAACAAAGGACATTTTATTTAGTGCAGGGTCAATAGTTCTAGATAGTTCTACAAGAACACCAAAGACATAAAATGTATGGCTTAGATCTGATAGGTGCTACATACAGGATATTCACTGTCACAAACGGTACATAGATATTATTAGCTGCTTATTTATCCAGGAAGAAATCTGACTGCCATTTTGGGGTCATGAACATACTGCTTACTCTTCTTTGCATTTTCGTATTTTTGAAGAGCATAAACAGGGTTGCCTGAAAGGTTTAACTTAATGGACTCAGGCCTTTTGACAACCTAAATTAAAAAAAAAAAATGTGTAATTACTTACTTTGTGATGCCAAAATCATTGACAGTATAATGTAAATGTAACTCAATATTGCTTCCACCTCTAAGATGGCTGCTGCAATGGATACAACTCTACTTACCCTCAATAAACTTCAGCATCTGTAGTACTCTGTAAACCAGAAAGAGCTCAAATATGGAGGATTGCAACATTGCAACTCCAGGCATCATCACAAATAACTAAAAAATGATGCTTCATCTATGCATTTCCTAACCTTCTGACATGAATAATACTATGCTTCAATAATTATATGAGTATGAGAATGGAAATTTGACGTAGATTGCATAATAAAATCTCACTAAAAACATTTATTATTCACTGTCTAAAATTTTATCGCTTGTGTACAAACAGCTAGCCTAACCTAGAACAATTAATGCACAATCTCAACAAAATGACATTTATTAAGGTGGTAGACAGGAAATGGATTAGCAATTCAGCCACTGGAAGGAATTAGGATTAGTGTTGGTTGCGCGTGTAATATTACAGGTATTAGATATATAAGTTATCTGCATAGTATGCTGATATACAAAAATTATTAAATAAAAATATATGATGGAGTTTGAGCTTTGATTGTTGAGACACCTCTTGCAAGTGATGAATGTCAGCATTTGAATGTAGACTCTGATCGGAAGGTGTCCTATACACAAACATTGCTGTATATAGCTCACAGTGAACTTATTCATTGTATTATATTATGGCGTCTACACCCTTTCAAAACCACAGTTAAGCAAATCCTTGGTTATATCTATTATTAATATTTTTATTATTGCCATGTGCCACCATATTCTGCTCTGCTGCATAACAGGCACTGTGTCTGTCCTGACCTGTCATTAGTCCACATGGGGTCAAATGTGCTGTTTATTGATTCTCTCACACAATTTAACATGACCCAGTCCACAGAAATATTTTGTACAGGCCTGATTTAACCCAGTAATATGATGAGAAGATTGTTATTTGTTAAATGTCATGTTGGACACCATGTGATTCATTTATGGTAATACAGAGTACACTCAGGTTTGCAAATGGCCCAGTAAATGTCTCCACATGGCTCACTGGAGGCTGTCTCTAATGGGACTTTCTTTGTGCCTTTGATAGTAAATTCTATCTGAGTGCACATTGTCTGTCACATTGTTATTCAGAGGAATATTTTGAAAGCACCCTCATAAAGGGAATTCTTCCTGGTAGGCTGTCGGCACACTGATTGCTATACTTCACACTTTCCAGCACCAAGGCCAACTTCTCCCTGCAGACTTGGATTGTTGGATGTCAGGGAAGATGGGATGAAGTGGGCATGTGCTATCATTGACTTTCAGACATCAAACATGCACAGTATTGACTTTATGTAGCCTGGAATTATTGTTCTACTATGGCTAATAACCCCTCCATGACATGTATGGACGTAGCAGGGAATGTGATGCAAATAAGAATAACAGAGCCTACCCCAAATATCCCCCAATAACGACAGACACCGAATTTGGATGAAACAGGCAACAGCATTTATTAAACATAAGACTGTAGGACTCATTCAACCTTTATTAACTTTATCATTTAATTATAACCAGAGATAAATACATAAATAATCCATAACATATAAATTAACAAGGCCCTACAGACTTGACATAAATGTACTTGTCAATGAAAGAGACCATATGTCTATACACCAACTTGCCCACTGGGTTCTTGCCTCCCCCCTCGTCCAAACAAAATTCCCTTTTCCTTTTAATGCTTACCACCAGCCGGCTTTTAGCTTGGTGGGCACGTCCAAGTTGGTAACTGAAAAGTTTAACCTACACAACAGGGATTGTTGAGACCCGACCTTGTCCATATCCTGACACTCAATGTAATTGTGCCCCAACACCTACTGGCAAGGACACGCCCCCCGCCACAACCCCGCAAAAGGTGTAAAACCTCCCAGACGAACAGCCGCACGCCTCGTTGACCAGAATACATACTCGATCACTTAGACCCTGGGGGGAGATGCACCTGCGGAGAGAAACATCAATTCAGGAGGCAGGAAGGATGAACATATGAAACGCCCAGATGCCCACCTCCCTATCCTCTGAACCGCTTGCACCGGCATACCCCACTTTGAAGCCTCTGTGGCAGCGCCTATCCAATAGGAATGCCCACAATATTCCTTGCTGTCAATCCCCAGGATCACCAGCCCTGACCGAAAGACGCGAATAAATTGGAAATGAGAAAGAAAGCTCCCATCCTCATGTACCAAAAGAAGGGGCGTGGATACTGGGCGCAGCTCACAGTACTCCATAAAGGAAGAAACGGGCAAATAGCCGAACCCGAGACAGCACCATGCGAACCCATTTACCCTTCCTGAGGACATCCATCTTCGAACGTTGGATCTTAAATGCAATTTGATCCGCAGCGCACTGAACATCAGCAAACACCCCACCACTGCAGCACCTACTAGGGCTCACCAATTCCCCAATCCGCATAGCCCCAAAGAATGCCAGGGAATAGGCCAACGTGAATAGATGGGCCTCAAAAACAGACCCGAGGAAGCACTCCACACAATCTTGTCAAGATCACAGCGGAGACTGGCCTTCTCCCGTCCGCGGAAGAAGTCAGACGCCTCAAGCCTTTCAGCGCCTGGCAAACCACAAATGCCTTGGTAGAATCTTCAGGAAGCTAAGACCCGAAAAACATGAGAAGATTGCAGAGGTAGACTTACCCTCTGACTCCCAGTGATCCAAGAGCTGCAAAAGCCCTGCGAGGCAGGCAGCTAGGGTTCCAAAACCACCCTGATCATGCTCCCATGTGTCCCATTCACACCAATCCTTACTGTATCGAGTCCACAAGGCCCTAGAGACTGATCCATGGACCAATTTCATCAATCTGCCAGACCAAGCGACCACATCTCCGCCGGGCACGGAGTCCCCTCCAGACCTGTCCACGCGGGTCGACCGCATGGAATTCCGACCACTGCGAACGAGAGAGAGCAAAATATAGATGTAAATGACAACTTCAGGAAAATGGAGGCAAGAAGTAACCATGACATCACTCCTAGACACTTACAGTTTGCAGGAAGTGGAGTGGGTTTAAGCTGGAATTAAAGAGAGATTTCCCAGTTTTGTAATTGATGTCTAAGCACTTTAAATAATAATAAGTATAATATCAAACTATTTAACCAGGAAGGTTTCATTCACAGACCTATACACACAATCACAAACCCACACACACATAAATCATGTACCTATACACACAATTAGAGATATACCCACACACAATCACAGACCAGTCCAGTCCCTCTCCACCCAGATTGCAACCGATCCTCACTGTTAAGGGTCCTGGGTTGCATGTGGATCACGGGCCGTGCATTGGACACATGTGATTTAGGTTATCACTAGTTTTCTAGTATGTCCTGGTGTCTAGATGTTGTTATTACCTAACTTAATGACCCTCATTTATCAACGTTGAAAGGATGAAAGGCAGCTCTGACCTTGCTAATAATCACTTTGAATTACTAGGAAACTTGTGACTCCGAGGTAGTGCAGCTGGTACCATAAATGATATACAGTTGCTGCTAAATAAGAAGGTGAAGATGATAAAACAAGTTATGTGAGGTAAGATATGGGTATTCTTCAATGGTGATAGCTAGAGCTATTACTCTGTAAGAACATGTGTTTCTATAGCACTGGGAAGTGTGAAAAAATCTGGGACAAAGTGTATTCCCTAATTAAAAGTAATTAGGGGCAAAGGGGAGTATTCATGGACAGTGACAGAGACACTGCAGATGCGTCGGAGGTCAAAGAAGAACAGCAAAGAATTAATGACAGAGTAAGAAAATGGATAACAAAATAGAGAAATGGAAAACAAAACGTGGGTTTGAGGAAGAAACAGGGCTACAGAAGAAAACTAAAAAACACAATTTTAATGTATGCATACAGTAAAGAGAGAAATTTAATTCTGAGAGAAGGAGACTAGGGATACAGAAATCCCAAAATGAGAGAGAAAATGTCACTAACATAAATAGTGGGTGGGAGGCCATTTGGAGTTTGTTGTGGCTCCCTACATTCTGATAGTAGTCCTACTGATATGCTGTACATTATGTAGCGATGTTACTACTCCCTGTATATACTTTTCAATAATAGTCAATTACTGTCATGTATACTGAGGATCATGCATTCATACAGCATTACATATACAGCCCTTGTATGTTCCCATTGTTGTAGCTCTTTGTTCTGTAATAGATGAGCCTGTACTACTCAGCATAATAAAGGCCAGCTGGCTCAACCGTCACTGTGTCAGTATTATACCAATAAACAGCACCTCATTTTGTTAATGGAAGTACTAAAATGGGCAGTGTTGCATCTCTGGACAAGATTCGTCTACCAATACTAGTTTACTATGAAACGTTGTCACAATTTTCTTTAGGATTGAGTTGACGTTCGTTAAAAGTTTCATTTACTCAATTCTCTGTGTTACTATCTACATAAAGCAAACTACATTAGGTAACGTGAAATATGTTTGGAATATAAAATAAATGAATGGCAGTAGTGAGTAGAGATCTGAAAATATAGCAACGTAGTGTAATGCTTTATAGATTATATCATTATAAAAACACCAAGATGCCAGTTGTCAGCAGGTACAGCTCTGTAATGGCTGAAATGATCACCAGATGTTGCTGAACTTCATTTCCTTTGATACATAGCCAGCATAGAAGTCTTAACTGTGCTGAATTGGAGTGTTGTTTTTTTCTCAATCACATCTATTACACCAGAGTTTGAAAAAATACAACTTTATTTATATGAACACCATTGCTGTTTGTTGACTGTAAGTAATTAATTTGGATGTATTTTTCAGTTAAGTTATATAGTACATAATCACACATTATTGTGATTTATAGTCCTCTGAAAAGGTTACAGGTGTAAAAAAAAAACTTACGTAATACTGATGCTTTAGAAATAAAACTATAAATGCAATAAGTAATTATAATCAACAGATCAATCAACTTGAAATAGCAAATGAATGATAAAATGCAGAAGGGCGATTAGTGACTTTTAGTATTAGCAAAATTCACATCCAAAATCCATGAGTTTGGTCTTCACTTCGGGCATGTGTAGGTGACTGCCGCTTTATGTACCCTAAACAGTTCCCTATTCTGTTTGGGTGCATACACATAAGCAGGGCCGGCCTTAGGTGTTCAGGCGCCCTGTGCGAAACAATCTTGTGGCGCCCCCCCCCCTCACCTGTCTCTGTTTGGACCCCTTCAAACTATTTTAGGAGCATTCACAATCTGTTGCCTCCACCCCCTTCTACAAAACCACTGCACCTCTTAACCAAAATCCCTGGCCAGATCTTCACCAAGCCCCTGGCCACCACTTCATCAAACTCCTGGCCACCCCTTCCACTTCATCAAACTCCTGGCCACCCCTTCCCCTTCATCAATGCCCTGGCCATCCCTTCGTCAAACTCCTAGCCACCCCTTACCCTTCATCAATCCCCTCCCACCCCTTTATCAATTCCTGCCACCCCTTCATCAGTCCCCTGCCCCTCTCATCAATTCCCTCCCACCCTTTACTCAGCCCTCTGCCCCTATTCATCAGCCGCCTGACCCCCTAATCAATCCCCTCCCACCCCTTTAACAGCCCTCTGCCCCATTCATCAGTCCCCTGACCCCCTCACCAATCCCCTCCCCCTTTTATCAGCCCCCTGACCCCCTCATCAGTACCCTCCCACCCCTATCACCCACCTGCCCCCCTTTAATCAGTCCCATGCCCCCTTTTCAACCCCCTGCTCCCCTTCATCAGCCCCCTTAATACATCCCATGCCAAATAATCCAACCCCTGGCCACCCCTTCATCAGTCCCCTGCCCCCTCATCAATTCCCTCCCACCTATTTATCAGCCATCTGCCCCCATTTCATCAGCCCCCTGATCTCCTCATCAATCCCCTCCCACTCCTTTATCAACCACCTGCCCCCTTTAATCAGCCCCATGCCCCCCTTTTCAGTTTCCTGCCACCCTTTATCAGCCCCCTTAATAAATCCCCTGCCAATTAATGCAATCCATGCCACCCCTTCATCAACCCTTTGCACCCCTTAATCAGACCCTGCCTCCCTTAATCAAACCCCTGCCCCCCTTAATCATACCCTGTCATCCATGCCCAGTCCCCTGCCCCCCTTAATTAGACCCAGTGTCACCCATAGCCAGTCCCAGTCCCCTGCCCCCCTTAATTAGACCCAGTGTCACCCATAGCCAGTCCCAGTCCCCTGCCCCCCTTAATTAGACCCAGTGTCACCCATAGCCAGTCCCAGTCCCCTGCCCCCCTTAATTAGACCCAGTGTCACCCATAGCCAGTCCCAGTCCCCTGCCCCCTTAATTAGACCCAGTGTCACCCATAGCCAGTCCCAGTCCCCTGCCCCCCTTAATTAGACCCAGTGTCACCCATAGCCAGTCCCAGTCCCCTGCCCCCCTTAATTAGACCCAGTGTCACCCATAGCCAGTCCCAGTCCCCTGCCCCCCTTAATTAGACCCAGTGTCACCCATAGCCAGTCCCAGTCCCCTGCCCCCCTTAATTAGACCCAGTGTCACCCATAGCCAGTCCCCTGCCCCCCTTAATTAGACCCAGTGTCACCCATATCCAGTCCCCTGCCCCCTTAATTAGACCCAGTGCCACCCTTATCTAGTCCCCTGCCCCCCTTAATTAGACCCAGTGTCACCCTTATCTAGTCCCCTGCCCCCCTTAATTAGACCCAGTGCCACTCTTATCTAGTCCCCTGCCCCCCTAATTAGACCCTGCCCCATTTAATGAAAGATGTTTGGCTTAAAAATAAATAAGGTACTTACTTTGAAGGCTGCTGCTCCCTCCCTGTCTGCAGAGCACCGGCCGCCGCCCTCACACATGGAGCGGATCCCTCTGCGGCTCTCTGTGAAGGTGCAGCACTTGGACGCTGCACCTGCGCCCCAAGCTCCTCCTCCACGCTCCGGAAACTGACCGCGGCTCAGCTCTCACACAATCTCGGGCCGGCCAGTGACAGAGCGACTGCGAGCTGTGTCGGCCGCCCGGCGCCCCTGTTGCCATGGCGCCCTGTGCGGCCGCACAGCTCGCACACCCCAAAGGCCGGCCCTGTGTGTCTGTGTCTGTAAGTGAATGTGTGTGTCTGTTAGTGTGTGTGTCGGTGAATGTGTGTGTGTCTGTCAGTGTATGTATGATTTGCACAGTATTGCAAAAGCACTTTTTGCTGTAGTTTAAGCACTTTATTTTTAATTGATTACACAAAATTGAAGCCATGATTTAAAAGCACAGTGCACTTTATTTTTTCTGATTTCAGATTTTCTGTTAGTGTGGAGAAGAGCTAAATACACTGATAAGGTGCTGCTATTCTATTTAAAAGGTTAAAAAGTTTTG
>OW240914.1:162671132-162761171 GCA_933207985.1 Pelobates cultripes | reverse complement strand
CCCCTGCCCCCCTTAATTAGACCCAGTGTCACCCATAGCCAGTCCCCTGCCCCCCTTAATTAGACCCAGTGTCACCCATATCTAGTCCCCTGCCCCCTTAATTAGACCCAGTGCCACCCTTATCTAGTCCCCTGCCCCCTTACCTTGTAGACCCAGTGTCACCTATAGCCGTCCCAGTCCCTGCCCCCTCTAATTAGACCCAGTGTCACCCATAGCCAGTCCCAGTCCCCTTTCGCCCCCCTTAATTAGACCCAGTGTCACCTATAGCCAGCCCCCAGTCCCCTGCCCCTTACTCACACCCCAGTGTCACCCTTATCTAGTCCCCTGTCCCCCTTAATTAGACCCAGTGCCACTCTTATCTAGTCCCCTGCCCCCCTTAATTAGACCCAGTGCCACTCTTATCTAGTCCCCTGCACCCTTAATTAGACCCAGTGTCACCCTTATCTAGTCCCCTGCCCCCCTTAATTAGACCCTGCCCCATTTAATGAAAGATGTTTGGCTTAAAAATAAATAAGGTACTTACTTTGAAGGCTGCTGCTCCCTCCCTGTCTGCAGAGCACCGGCCGCCGCCCTCACACATGGAGCGGATCCCTCTGCGGCTCTCTGTGAAGGTGCAGTACTTGGACGCTGCGCCTGCGCCCCAAGCTCCTCCTCCACGCTCCGGAAACTGACCGCGGCTCAGCTCTCACACAATCTCGGGCCGGCCAGTGACAGAGCGACTGCGAGCTGTGTCGGCCGCCCGGCGCCCCTGTTGCCATGGCGCCCTGTGCGGCCGCACAGCTCGCACACCCCAAAGGCCGGCCCTGCACATAAGGAGAGCAGGTGACAGCCAAAAGACATCTTCTTACACATTGCAAGAGACTGCAGCATCCTTCATAGATCTTCGTGTTGTACTCTTGCACATGTATAAGACTACAACATTGATGCAGCTCGTGGTGGTTAAAGTGCTAGGACCTGAATATCTTTGTTTGCAAAGAACATGGTGAAACCTGCAAGGGAGACCTTGCGATAAGCATATCTACCTCCAGCTTCTCCACCTGGCCACTACAAAACAAGTAGGCATTTCACTTTTAGGGATACTTGCAAAATATATAAAGACCCTCAGACAGAGCCAGTTTAAGATGTGGTATTTTAGCAGCAGTTACATGTCCCCGTTTAATCAGTGACAGTTGGGTCTGATCCCTTTACTAAGCGCCTTTGAAATTTAACACCCAAGTTTCAGTGATCAGAACAATTAACTTTTCCTGGACAGATGTCAGTAATAAGCAAGGTTTTGCTTGGAATCTTGCCATTAGGGAAAGACAGACTAAGGATCCTTGCTCTGCTGCCTAACATCCTTTAAATGGGCACAGTTCACAGAATCTGGCAACTTTTACCAGTGAAAAGTAGTTCTGAATGGTTATAGTTATGAGGCTGAACAAACATAGAACTAGTGTTAATTTTAGAGCCAGAAGGGGGCAGTAACACATTAAGCAACCCTGGTAGATAATTATATTAAAGGGGCATGTAAGACTAGGAATGGCCCTATTCATATGCATTATTAGCAAAATACAAAACAGTCATTTAATATATATTAAAATAGCAACTCACCTTATTTTAAGTCTTGTGTTTGCTGCAAATGTAAAGGATTTGTAGCTTCTTCAGTGAGCACACTCCACAACATAAAGTGGTTGAAACCTCTTTGTACATTTTGACTCTTCAAAAGCAAGTGGTGAGCATATCTGACAAATCAACACTCATCCAACAGTAAATGTCAAGTATTGGAGTATTTATCGTTCTGATCAAAATAGGAAATGACAGGCACAGTTATCAACGAGAGACAGATTAGTGTTAAGAGCTTTACACTGATCTGTCTCACTGTAATCAATCATCATTGATAATTCTGATCCCGTAATCCCAAACATAGAAATGGATAACCTCAAAGTAGCAGAAGGGTCATTGAGATGCACTTGATATTTCGGTGTCGGGCAGTCGGCCCACTGCTCTTACCGTGCTCACTGCTGCTCAGACTACAGTGAGAATTACAGTCAGCTGTCTAGATTGTCCTCAAGCACTGAGGGAATGGTTGATAAATAGTATTGGATTGGGGCAATATGCCTGTTTATCTTATTTGCTCGTTCTGTGGCTGCCATTACCTACAGTATCTTGCAAAAGTGAGTACACCCCTCACATTTTTGTACACATTTTATTATATCTTTTCATGTGACAACACTGAAGAAATTACACTCTGCTACAATGTAAAGTAGTAAGTATACAGCCTGTATAACAGTCTAAATTTGCTGTCCCCTCAAAATAACTCAACACACAGCTATTAATGCCTAAACTGTTGGCAACAAAAGTGAGTGGACCCCTAAGTGGAAATGTCCAAATTGGGCCCAATTAGCCATTTTCCCTCCCGGTGTCCTGTGACTTGTTAGTGTTACAAAGTCTCAGTTGTGAATAGGGAGCAGTATTCCAAAATGATAACAACCCCAAACACACCTCCAAGACGACTACTGCCTTGCTAAAGAAGCTGAAGGTAAAGGTGATGGTCTGGCCAAGCATGTCTCCAGACCAAAACCCTATTAAGCATCTGTGGAGCACCCTCAAACAGAAGGTGGGGGAGTGCAAGGTCTCTACCATCCACCTGTTCTGTGATGTCGTCATGGAGGAGTAGAAGAGGACAGTGGCAATCTGTGAAGCTCTGGTGAACTCCATGCCCATGAGGGTTAAGGCAGTGCTTGAAAATAATGGTGGCCACACAAAATATTGACACTTTGGGCCAAATTTGGACATTTCCACTTAGGGGTGTACTCACCTTTGTTGCCAACGGTTTACACATTAATGACTGTGTGGTGAGTTATTTTGAGGGGACAGCAAATTTACACCGTTATACAGGCTGTACACTTACTACTTTACATTGTAGCAGAGTGTAATTTCTTCAGTATTGTCACATGAAAAGATATAATAAAATATTTACAAAAATGTGAGGGGTGTACTCACTTTTGTGAGATACTGTATGTTAATTTTTTCCAACTGAAATGCAAATAAAATTCCATTTGTCAGATACTGCCATTTAAGCTGAGAAAAGACTGACACCATAATTACCTGGGTGAAGCTCTGCTTTGAATTATCACACAAGACAATATTCTTCCATCAAACCATGCACGTAAGTAGTCTAAGCTAGATCAACACTGGATGCTCCATTTGTTTTTTACAGCTATTAAAACTCAACGTTCTGTGAAAAGTTTATAAAGCAGAATATTAAATAAATAAATACATAAATAAATTAAAAAGATGTATATAAAGACAAACAGATATAACTTATGTACTTACCAGGTGTCTCCTTGGTTGACCTCTTCCTCCAATTCTGAAGATTCTTTCCCCTGCAGCTCAGCTCTTGCTACTCTGTCAGGAACATATTGTGTGAAAAGAGGAAGTGCTGGGGCCAGATTATGATGTGCAAAGCTGCAAAACCTTTTTTTTCCTTTTTCACAAAACTATAGAGATATGAATAGGGAGAGAATGCCTCAGGACTATGAGGCCAAACCCAAGTCAAATGAGCTTAAGTTGTGGTGGTGCCAATTTTGCCCCTTTAAATATTTTTAAAAGAAATTATTCTTTGTATTTTTGATATAAAATACAATAAAAATTATGATAACTGATAAATAAAATAAATTTTAAAAAAGCCCTCAAAATAGTAGAAATGGCATTCTATCCTAGGAAAGCATGTGATCAGAGTGTATACCTGAAACACAGGAATACACTAATACACGGTAGTCATGGTGATAAATGTGTTAGATGTCAAGCAACTCAATTATGCTAAACAACATAAAAAAGCAATCACTGTCTGTTGGAACAATAGAAGAAACAGATCATGGCTAAATCTGAGTTAATCAACTATTTCCATTGGGAGATGCAAAGAGATGGATATTTTGGTATTTTTTTCTGACAATGAATAATCTAAAATGAATCAGAAGACATCATTTGTTATCAGCTATTTTATTTCCACCTATGCATAATCATTCTATATTGATGGGTACAGGATAACTGTGTCACAGTTGCACTACTTTTCTTAATTAAACCTTTTTGTGCCACTCTCTAAAGGTTTTTCCAACCATCCTGCTCAAAAAGTGGATTTGTAATGGTGGTAACTCTTACAATGTTACATAGTTATGCACTGGTGCAGACTGAAAAAAAGGCTCTGGTCAGTATTAATACACCTATACTATTCTTCCTCACTGGGATCAGTAATTAATCAGAAAGATCATTTAGTATTCCAGTTATATATATATATATATATATATATATATATATATATATATATAAAGGCGTGGCCTGAAGTTGTGGGAGGGGATTACGGACCTTTAAAAGGTACACTCTTCCATGGGCGTCCGCAGGAATTTTTCCGGGGGGGGCATAATTGTAATGACATCCATGCTTGGTACCTTTTTGATAGTGTCATGAAAGGGAAGGGGCATAGCCATTATCACATAAAGCCAGGGTGAATAGCGTTTTCACAACTATGGTATCAGGAATATATGTTTGTATTACTGACACTATAGTGTTCCTTTAAGCAAATTAAAGGACATTTCTCGTCACCATAACAACTTCACCTAAATGAAAATGCTATGATGCCAGGAAGCCCCTGGGTGCTCGCTTTCCTTTAAGGGGTTAAATCACTCTCAAATGGTTTAACCCCAAAGGCTTCCTCCAGCTCCAGGTCGCTCAGTGGTATTTGGCTTCTGAAACAGAGTGTCAGGAAGTGCAGATTGACGTCAGGCATGGGTGTCGCTGATTGGCTAGAGTGGTCAGTTGACGCTCTAAGCCAATCGCTAGATCCCGGTTCATAAAATGTTTTTACTTTTTTATGAATGGGGAGATACTGATTGGCTTAGAGTGCCAGCTGTCCGCTCTAGCCAATCAGCAACACCCCTACCCAACGGCACTCTGTGCTTCCTGACACTCAGTAAATAAAAGTGAACACATTAACACCATATTTTTTTACCTTTGGAGATGAGAAGGTCCAGCGTTTCCCTGCCTGGCCCAGGTACCAAAGCCTTATGATGTGGTGTCCAGAATAAAGTGGAGGGTTCACTTCATTTGTCCTTCCTGCTCCAATCTCCTTTTCCTCTCCTTCATTTGACAGTCTTTTTTTTTTCTTCTGACACTGTTTTCTATCCTTGGCCCCTTCTGCTCTTTTACCTTTCTGCTACTTTCTGCTTATTTTGCACCCTTCTGCTCCTTTCTCATTCTGATCCCTTTCTGCTCCTTGCAGACTCTTTCTGCTTCCTTTTCTACTTTACCTTTGTGCTCCTTCTGATTCTTTCTGCTCCTTTACCTTTGTGCTCCTTGCTGTCCCTTTGTGCTCCTTGCAGGCCCTTCCTGCTCATTCTCCTACTTTATGTTTGTGCTCCTTCTGCCCCTTCCAGCTCATTTCTGACCCTTTCTGCTCCTTCTACTTTACCTTTGTGCTGCTTTACCTTCCAGCTCCCGGTATTGCAGTTCATTTTAAATCTCACACAAAATAGCAGAACAAGCTGAAAAATCCAGGGGGGGGGCAAATGCCCCCCTTGCCCCCCCCCTGCGGACGCCAATGCACTCTTCCCTACCCTACCGTGATTGGTCTGACGTGCTGCTGCCCCACCCTCCACTCCGTTTATTCAATATATTCTTCTACTGTAGGCCCACTTCAATTACTGACCTACAGCATACGTTGGTTTCGGCACACCTAAACTGACTTTTTCCTATCACATGTTTGCTAACAACAATTTTACTTCAGATCATAATCAATGTTTCCCCGAACACAGATATAAATATATATGATACCAAGATCACTCACCTGAACATACATACATTAACAGTGCTGTTGGTGCCAATTCATGTGACATACAAGATCCAGCACATTCACTAAACAGCAAATTGAAAGCTTGCAGAATGTCATAATTTTTAAAAACACCTCACCTAGGCAAAAAATATGTGTGTTTAGTAGCACTATATGGTCATTGCATAAGCATTGGCGTTATGGCAGGTGTATGCAATATACCCCCATTAACTGAACCCTCATTATTTAAAATATTATATTGGAAACATATATTACTTATACAGAATTCCTTTCTTTGTAAGCTTTTTTTTTTGTTTGCCTCTAAATAAGAAGCTATAAAAACGGCAGACTGGAGCTAATCCTAGTTAATCTCATTTTGTAATTAGGAAAATCAATGGGTTTGCCTAAAATGACCGCTGCTTTAGGCTGCTGGAGCTGTTCTGTCTCCGTCATGTGTTGTACAATACAGCAAATAGGAAGCCATACCCTAGAGATTTCATTCTGCATGCCCTAGAAAAAGAATGATGTTGTCATTTTACATTAGATCCAAATGGCCATGGACCTTCCACATGCTCCTGTTTTGAAATGCCAGCCTTAAAACGACCTAGAAAATAGTGGAGCTGGGTATAAGGGTGACAGTTATTTAGTCCTTTGTTAGCAAAGTAATTTAAACAGAAATATTTCTAGATTATATTTATTAATGAAGTCCAAAACAAAATGAAGCAAAACCCAAGGAAATAAAGTACTGACAAACTACATTAATTTTCTCTATTTTGCACTCTAAGCATTATAACTACTATAAATAACTGGAGTGGCTGTATTGCAAAGGGCCATTGAGTGCTTGGGGCTGGAATCCAAACACTCTTGGTACTATAGCCACTACAAAGAACTACAGTGGTTAAGGTACCTACTGCTCCTTTATAATGTAATGACAACAGTTATAGAATCAAAATAAGTGACAACAGTGGTATTTGCAGTTATGAGCCTTAGTTTGATACCCAGTCGCATAACTGGTCAATTCAGTTTTGGTTCGCATCACCTCTTCATTTAGATTTTATTGGAATCAGACATCTTCATTTTAAAAAGACTATAGTTAAAGGACCACTATAGCGTTAGCAATATATATCTGCATTCCTAACGCTACAGTCCTGATGCCCCTTAATAAATTGTCCGTCCGTCCCCCTCCTGCAAGAACAAATTAAAATTTAAATAAATTAAAAATAAAATAAATTACTCACCTTTCTCCAACATCGAGTCTCCCTCGGTGCTGCCGTGAATTCCTACTTCAGTGATGTCATCCAGTAGGCGTATCTAAGATTCTGCCATAGAAAATCATTGAATATGATAATTCTCTATGGCCGACCACATGCGCTCGTGACATCACTGTATATTATGGTATAAGAACCAAAAAGTAAGATTCACAGGGCTTGGAGGCGTATCTTAAAGCCTTCTAAGCTCTCTAACTAATTGCCGAGAGGACTTTGGGGGACAGGAGAGAGGGACATTAATATGAAGTTGTCAAAGTGCCTACAGTGTTCCTTTAAGGCAGGGGTGGGGAAACGTTGGCCCTCCAGATGTTTTGGACTACATCTCCCTTAATGCTCTTGCAGCCATAATGCTAGCAAAGCATCAAGGAAGGTTAAATCCTCAACATCTGGAGGGCCGAAGGTTCCCCACCCCTGCTTTAAGATAACTTATGTGCTATTCAGAAACAAGTTCTTTATTTTCTATAGTGGTTTTCTAAAGATAGGTGATCTCACAGTATATATATATATTACTGTACAAATAAACTAAAGATAGGTGATCTCACAGGTACAAATAAACTTATATGGAATTCATGTGAAAACCAGAATGTCTACTGCTTAGTCCAAGGCTGATATTTTGCTCGCAAAAAAGATAACACATCAATACTAACAAGGACACCGGGAAGATTGCTTTCATGTTTTTTTGAGTTAATTACCCCACATTTATTCTGCGGGGATCATTTTCCCTTAACTCTTTTGCTGTTGCAGATGAATAGCACAGCGTCCCCCCTCCACACTTCAAGCAAACAGAAAATCACAGATGAATAACAGTAGCTTAAAAGCAACAGTCTATGCTTTTATTTTGCTGCATGTGTGAGAGACATTGTAATGACCACTGCACAGCACTGCTGAATATTTTCAATATTTCTTTGTCAACCTTCTTACACATTAATGTGACTCTGTACCTCCTCTTTCATCTGTCTCTTAATAATACACCACCAACAATCTATTTTCTTTTCTGTTAGTTTTTCTGATGAAGTTATTCCCACCCACCGTGATAAAGATTATGTTGAGATCTCTCACAGATAAGTGGCTTATTTGTACGCCTATAAGTCTGCCATATTGAATCATTACCTTGTGCTGTGTGTTTGATAGAACACTGTACCTATCAAGAGAAATCATTTCAAAACCGTATCATCAATTTACCAACACATTGGGAATTTTATACCCACAGGGACAGCTTATCATCACAACCACATTTTACATGTTTGACCTGTTGGATCTAAGGATCTAAACTGTCCATTCAACTTCATCAATTATTGAGAATTACTTTCTTCATTATCGCTATTTTTTATTATGCTAACATTTATGTTTATAGGTGGAACTATTTCCTGGAAAATAAAATAATATATCTGATGGAAAGGCTTTACACCTGTACATATATAGCAGTATCTGTTTTAGATTACTAGAATTGAAAATCGGAATATCACGCTCAAGCCTTCACTATCAGTATGCATATATGTGTATGTTTGTATATATTTAATGTATTGTTTCACCCGTTCTTAAAATTGGTATATGTTATAAGACTAGATATCTTGTTCTGCATTATAAAAACTAAATAATAATTATTGTCATTATTAAGTAGTTATGTAGAAACCTAAAGCTACTAGAATCAAATAACTCAAGTTGCATACAGGCTGCTAAAAGTGATTTTGAATTCACTAAGTGTTCCCCAAGTCCTTGACTGGAGCCTTCTATGATGTCAAGAGTAACACAACTCAAGAGCTGGAACTCTAATGTCAAACATGACTGAGCATCACAGTGGACTACAGTGGTTGTGCGCTCGGAGTAGTCATTTAAAAGGAAATATGTACACCCGATCCTTTAACTCTAAGAAAATATGCTACACCTGGATTAGATTTTTACTATGGAATTCTCACACCTTTTAGTCCAACACAGTGGTTAATGAATCAGCCCCATATAATCTTTGCTACTGATGGAAATGTCCAATTTCTCAGTAGTACAGATTATTTGTATTTTTATTCTAATAGAATGAAAATAAATACTGCCATCAATGGTTTCTCCCAAAGCAAAGCTAATCTCTGGGCCATTCAGCCATTCTTTCACCAGTCGCCATTTTGTTATATCCTTTGCTGCTCTCTATGGTATGACTTTTAAAATTCGATAATTTGGTAAACATATGGCAAAAGGGATCATCTGCTTTTCTTTAGTAGTAGCAATACTATGTAAAAATGTTCTAGAGCAGTGGTTCCCAACCTTTTTTTCACTTGAGTACCCCTTGGCAGCCCATTTCCATAAATTGTACCCCTCACATTAGCATAATGTTGTAATTAATATAGTTGCATTTATTTCAAATGTATAAATTTTTCTCTGTTTAATTTCCCCTTTTTATTGCCCTAGGCTCCCTCTGCTTGTCCTCTGCCCCATGCTCTTCCTGATTCTCCTTCGCTCCAAACTCTCGGTGCCTCTCCTCTGCCCTAGACTCTCCTGCTTCTCCTCCGCCCCAGACTCCCTCTGCTTCTTTTCCGCCCCAAACTCTTACTCCATTTTTCTCTGCCCCAGACACACAAGCTGTCACACATGCAGAAACACAGAAACAAACACTGACACACATACAGATACACAGACACAACCACAGATATGCACACTGACATACATATAGATGCACAGACACACAGATACAATGATACCCAAAACATACAGATACAAAAACTGACACACATACAGGTACAGACTGAATAAAACACTGACACACATGCATATACACAGACACACACACACACTGACACACAGATACATACTCTGACACACATATAGATACAGATACAGACTCACCCGCAGATATGCACCCTGACATACATACAGATGCACAGACACACAGATACAATGATACACAAACATACAAATACAAACACTGACACACAGTTACAGACAGAATAAAACACTGACACACATGCATACACACACACACACAGAGATACATATCCTGACACATAAGCAGATACAGTGAAACACAGATACATACACTGACACATGCAAATACACAGATGCATATCCTGACACACACAGATGCAGGGTTATCACTAAAGTGAGAATTGTTGGGAATTCTGAGTGAATTTCAAATTTAAAGGGATACTATAAGCACCTAAACAACTTTAGCTTAATGGAGTGGTATTGGTGTATAGATCATGCCCCTGAAGTCTAACTGCTCAATTCTCTGTCATTTAGGAGTTAAATCACTTTGTGTATGCAGTTGAAGGTGACAAAAACTGCTAAAGGAAACACACTGTGCTTGAAGATGTGATTGAAAATGAAAAACACATTTCATGCAGACTATGTGAGTCACTGCCAGGGGAGGAGGGCCTAGGGCTGAATAAACAGAAATAGAGGTGATTTAACCTGTAAATGTCAGGGACTTGGGCAGTGAGACTGCAGGGGCATACTCTATTCATTAAGCTAAATTTGCTTTGGTGCTTATAGTGTGACTTTAAGGCCAAAGTAGTCAAAATGGAAAACTTCTCTGAATCAGTTATGCTTCCAGTTCAGTTACTTTAGTCTTTAATTTTAAATTCACTGTAAATTCCTGACAACTCTCACTTCTGTGAATAACCCTTACAAAGTACTGCCCAGCTCTAGTTGGCTGTTCGTGTTAGTTTGAAGCTTATGAGAGTGATACATCCTGTGTCTAAGTGAATTGTATTTTATTTCTGTGGTTTAGAAGACCATATATATCTGCAGCTAAACCTTCTGTATATCCAGGGAGACAAATTATTTTAGTAACCATGTGTCTTCTAACATTTTAAATATGGTTTAATGACAGTTACAATATGTCTAATATTACTGTGTTACGTGTGCATATGTAAGAGTGCATTATGACTCTGCAGAACACCATAGATCCAATCACAATGTCTCTCACTAGCACTGCATGGGCCACAAACCACCACACAGTCGATTTGATGGAGCTGCCTCTGTCCTTCACTATTTGATTAACCAATGTACACTATTGATTCAAGCTGTCCAACTTAATAATGTATAATTGACTGTGTTACCAGGGCACTCGTGGCCAAAAATACATTGTTCTTGTAAAAGGAACATTAAAGGAACGTTATAGGCACGTAGCCCAATTTATATGAAGGTAGGGGTCTGGGTGCCATGTTCCCCCTCTTTTACCCCGGAATGGCAATGTTTACACTGCAGGGTTAACCTGCCTCTAGCGGCGGCCATACTGACAACTACTAAAGGTGCTTATGTGAAATAGCACAGTGCAGTGTTTTGCCATGCATGCGCACTAGCCTCTCAATCATTTCCCTATGGGAAAGGATTGGATTGGCTGAGATCAAAAGCATTGTTGAAGTCTGTCTTTGTTAGTAAGCTACCTTTTTTTAAATCTAGCAGCGCTGGCCCAGTCACCAAAACAGTGACTAGGGCACTATAGCGTTAGGAATACATATTTGTATTCATAACACTATAGTGTTCCTTTAAGTTAGCATTTGTGAAGGTTGCTGCTTTAAATGTGGAATATCCCAAGGGAATGTTTCTTCTGTTTTAAGTCATATCCTGTTTCTGTTGTAATCCCTATTTGCTCTTAATTGTAATGAACTTAAAGAATGCAAATATTGTCAGTAAAACTTTTTAAAACCCCCTCAGTGGCCAGTGTAATTCCGGATTCCAGATAAAAATCTTGAACACAGGCTCAGCTTGTAGAGAGTGGCACTCTTCAGATATATGAGCCTGTGGGGATTTCAAAAGATCCCCCTAAGATGTGGTCACACAACACACTTGCATAAACAACTTCCATCACTATAAGACCGGTAAATAAGACTCGATAGTAAAAATATAGTTGAGGGGGAATAGAACACGGTCAGTGTTTTTTTACTTGAAGTGAGAATTCAAAGTAGATTTCAGATATAAGGCCGATGTAGCATAGTTAACTTAGAGAATTTTTCAGTTTGGCTATTATGACCTTAACTTTGAAATTCACCTTGTATTCTCACTTTAGGGAATAACCCTTTAACTCTTCATAGACTTCCAAGCCATGACTCTGGCCAGACCTGGATTTCCTATGTTACTGTAAAATATTTATTAAGAAAACTCAATTAGTATGCGTCATATCCAATTTTAAACCATTAATACTGTGAAACAAAATGTTAACGTTATTATGTTGTAGTTACTGGATGTAAGAATAAAACAATTAATGGACATAGCAAGCATAGATTTCGGTTTTTATTTACTTCCTATAACACGATACCACCCACTCACTAGAACCCTGTTTTCATCATGCCCCTGTCACATCCAATTAATACTAAGCCCTGAAACACAGGAACTTAATAATGGGTTGAAACAGCCACCAGGGAACAACTGCTGAAATTGTAAAATCCCCCCACCCCAAAAAAAAACATACTTTAAGCAGTATTGGAGGAAGTTAAAACTGGAAAACAAAAATGTCAAGTTCATTAAACATTACCTTTGCAAACGGCTTGTGTTCTGTGTTGAAAGGCAAAAATAATACCTTTCATCATTTTTATAACTTTTATTAATATTTTTATTGAAAAGTGTGAAAAATGTATGTTTATCAGATTTTACAGATAGATGTGATATAACACAGGTGAAAAGACAAGTGAAAGATAAATAATGGGTGGAACATTGCAGCATCAGAAAAGAGTACATTTATATATAATTTGAATGTGGTATGCACAGATAATTCATATGTTTTTGAATAATCTCTGGCACATTCAGTAACTATTTTTCAGAGTAAAATTCTTACAGGTGGGTCTTTGTTTGGAGATGGGCCTGGACCTCTAGCTCTGGCTGTGAGAGGGCCCTCCTTGAGCCAACAGGGAAATCAAAATGCACGAGTGAGCTTTGTGGTGTGCACCAATCCTTTAAAGGACCACTATAGTGCTAGGAAAACATACTCGTTCATAATGCTTTCCTATGGACGCTGGCGTGCTCTCACTGTGAAAATCACAGTGAGAAGCACGCAAGCGCCTCTAGTGGCTATCAATGAGACAGCCACTAGAGGGAATGGGGGAAGGCTTAACCCATTCATAAACATAGCAGTTTCTCTGAAACTGCTATGTTTATGAAAAAATTGGTTAACCCTAGAAGGACCTGGCACCCAGACCACTTCATTAAGCTGAAGTGGTCTGGGTGCCTAGAGTGGACCTTTAAGAACTCCTTTGTAGTCCTCCGGTACTTCTCAATGACAGCAGCCTGCTGAGTCATTACATAAGCCTGCACTCTGACGCCTGATATTATTATTATTATTTATATAGCGCCAGCAAATTCCATAGCGCTGTACAATGGTATTGGTGCAGATCACATCGCTACCCAAGGGATCAAACACTCACAGAACAGAGCCCCGGCTCAAGGAAGGGTCTCCAATCTGGGGATCCTGCCTTGATCTGGTTCTGGTAAAACTAATATTTTTATATCAAGGGCTATATTCTATGATCATATATATATACACGTTTATCACTTCTACAGCAATTTACATACACTTTTTTCATAGCAACACTAGTTGCTAATTATAGAGACAATTCAATATAAGCCATTAAAAAAAGGTAACACGTACTCGAGTAGACTAATATGGCTCTCTTGTCTCCAACAGAGCAATACTGTAATTCATTTGCTGTATTTTGTGCTGATGCAAATATGAATAGACAATTCAATAGTCATATCATTCATATTCCTAAGACACCACCGGTAGAACTACCAAAAGTGTTAGGGTAGTTAACCCTAGGCTCATCACTTGGACTCTAGATATACACACTATATATTGCATAGAAAATGTTATGGTTGTTAAAGGTTAGAAGTGTTACGTGAATTACAGGAAATGCATTTTTACTCTGCGTATCTGAAGCAAAAACCACACTTTATTTTAAATGCACATTTATGTTTGCAAGAAAACAATATGCATGGTAACACTTTTAGCATATTAGAACATTGAGTCTTGGTAAAATAAACTAAAGGGGAATTATCTCTGTTGAAATTACACCATTGGAAAAAAAAAACATTACAAATAAATAATACCTCAATATCTCATGTTAAGCTTTTAGTGTGAGATACTCTACATAGAAACATAGAATGTGACGGCAGATAAGAACCATTCGGCCCATCTAGTCTGCCCAATTTTCTAAATACTTTCATCAGTCCCTGGCCTTATCTTATAGCTAGAATAGCCTTATGCCTATCCCACGCATGCTTAAACTCCTTTACTGTGTTTACCTCTACCACTTCAGCTGGAAGGCTATTCCATGCATCCACTACCCTCTCAGTAAAGTAATACTTCCTGATATTATTTTTAAACATTTTCCCCTATAATTTAAAACTATGTCCTATTGTTGTGGTAGTTTTTCTTCTTTTAAATATAGTCTCCTCCTTTACTGTGTCTGATCTTTTTAAAAATGTATATTAAATCTTTAACAATTGACATAATCCAGTACCGACAAGGCAAAGTCAAGGCAAAGTCAGGGAAAACATTTCTAATAAAGATGAGAAATAGAAACATTGTTCCATGTCTCCTCATCTCTGCATGTTTCCTCTATGCTGACTGCCAAAGGACAGAGCTTATAACAATGATTAACATGGAGCTAAAATGGAGGCACCCAGTTGCAGGATAAAGATGTATGGATTTGTACATGATATTGTATTTTTCACATAATATGGATACATATTTATTAAATACAGTGATAAGTAAGCATAGTATTAAAAATCCAGGAAGTGACCATTACACTTGAAACATTATTAAGGAGTAATAAAACAGGTGTTGACATTTTATTATACTAAACCATAAGTAAATTGTAATGGATTAATCTTTATAGAGAACTGACACATTTTGTGGCATTGTACAGAGGGTAGACAAAAAAAGAAGAGGAAAGTCCTGCTCAAATTTATAAGCTAAGGCGGACAATCAATTTAGGCTAACATTTCACTAGTCAGTTGTAAAATGAACACCTTTGTTTGTCCTCATTGACAGTCAGAAATTTAAAGCTTGGAAAAATATTTTTTATCCTCTGTTGGACAATATCCATATTGAGGGTTTTTTTCTGAATAAAAGGAAACAAAGTAGAAAACAATCCCACATTATTTCTAAAGTCTGGCATCATATTCTTCGAATTAGGTCATAAGAGCAAAACACAGAGAAACCAGCCCAACACAAGGCCACATCTTATCGATTTGTTGAGTTTCTTAAATTATTATTTTTTTGCTTGGACATTTCTCTGACTCAGCATATCACTGCCAGCGCCTCATCCTGCTGCCAGGATAATTGAAGACATAACTTTGTCTGGACTACATTTGCTGCTTATAAAATCAGAATATTCACAATTCATTAGCTCTTAGAAATCCACTGACATTGCCTGTTTCACGTTTAGCTTTCCCTGTCATATACATTATTTTTTCTATTTACATAGCCAATTCACATAGTTGCAGATATTCTATTTTTTTTTTAAAACTGCTCTTTTTTTTTCTAAATCTCTTTTAGTTGACAATTTATCTTTCATTGATGACATTAAAGAGTCCGAGAAAATGTTTTCATGTAAAAATGTTTATTTATTATTATTTTATTATTTATATAGAGCCAGCAAATTCCGTAGCGCTGTACAAACACTGTATAAACAGTTACATCCTAGTGAAAGCATACAGAGGTGATAAATGTTGGAAAACATGTTGAAATTTTTCCATTTGGAGTGAAATGTCTCTCATGTATCACTCTTTAGTACATCTCCTAAAGTGTTTGAGCAATGCAGTGGGCTCCATCTTCTTGTATTGTTTACTAAAATGATTTGGCACGTAACACAGAGGCAATGGGTAGAATTTAAATGCAGCTATGACCTCCTTTACGTGTGGAGAGGGCTCATGTGTGATAAAATATATAGATCAGGCAATGCAACCAGCATTTACTTTGAAGTGGCTTTTTACAATCCAGATGTTGCTATGCAGTGCTAGTTAGAGCAGGGCCTCAGCCTATAAACCATGCCTGCTGTGTTATAAGGGGTTTTACATCACCCAGCCCCTGTAGTGTATGCATGGCTTGTTTTATTCTCACATGCCCTACCCCCACCCAGAGCCTGCCTCTTTTCATTTAAAGTGTGTTTTTGTCTGCACGTGAGTCAGTCATTAAAAAAAAAAAAAAAAAATGCACCAGCAGGGAAAAAAAAAAAATAGCAAGGAAAAGGCAATTGTACTGAAGCGGCTTTATCATCCCCCTCCACCTCCTCTCCCAGTGGCATGCTCTGCCTGTGTGTGTGAAATCTCCTTGTAGTGTGGCTAGACTCTACTATTTTTTTCTCCCCCCCTTTTTTTTCAAAGATTCACATTTCTGTGGTGCACCCTGGACTGAAGCCAGTGTCTATGTGAGAGCCTGTTAGCAGGGAGATGGGATGTGGTAGCACAGCAGGGAGAGGAGCACACACACACACACACACTGATAGGGGAGAAGCCAGCATAAGGCAGGGCTCTGTCTCTGTTTCAGCAAAGCCCACAGAGGAGGTGTTGGGCATAGAAATGGATGCTGCTTGTAAAGGCCATGCGCTTGTTTAACCAGGATTTAATGTGATGCTCCTGCAGAGGACAACCTGCCTGACATCTGAAGAAGAGTCTGTGCTTCTGTCTGGGTGAAGGGAAGGTAATGTGTGACTGGCACCATTTTATACCCTCTCCAGTATGAATGGAATAGTGAGAAATGCTACCGAATGGTGACTTAGACATTGTATCACTGTACAGGTTACAGAGCAGTTACTTGTATGCAGACTGTGAATGTTATATACATCACAGGGCTGAAGGAAATCATGATCTTTGAGGAAGAGGGAGGGGAGACAGTTTAATTAAAAGAAATGCATGCTGTTAGCTGTAAAAATAAAAAAAGAAGAAAATATACTCCCTCTGTGCCAGAGGGCATTGCCCAGCTATTTGTGTCGGGCTATAGCATTGTGGGATTTTAATGCCACCCATGGCTGTGGTGAGTGACACAGGTAGTCATGGAGATGGGTTCTCTAAGGTTAATATCAGATGTGTGGTGCAGTAGGAAGATCCATGTTAGATGTGTGATGGAGGAAGCCTGTGCTGCAGATAAATGTGCATTTTTGGCTGAAAGAATAGCATAGCTTAAAATAGACTTATTTCACCATTTATTTTTTTCATGTTCAGTGTTTCCAGGCAGTATTTATACTGCTCTATAAATAGCTTGGGTAGATTTGGAGCTAGGCACAAGCATTAAAGGATACAGGCTGCTACCCAGACAGACCAAGCAGCTAAGTAACGTGAGACATTTCCATTATAATGCTGCTCACTTGGTAGTAAAAACAGGCAAATCCTTTCCTTTTAATGGGGGAAGGGTACATAAAGTTAAAAAAATGGTAGAAAGTATTTTATGCATCACGTTTCGGAAGCATGTTCTGTAGGAATTGTAATATGTTCACTGTCAGGTGGGCCTGTGATGCACTGCTGTAGTGTTGGTGACCACTGTAGTGATGTGGGGTTAATAGTGACTACTTGAGACTGAAAGGTGGAAAAAAATGTAGTCAGATATTATCACCCAGCATCACATGAACATAATAGGCACAGTATTCCTGAGCTGATCTAGACAGGCTCATTTTGCATAACCTAGTTTTTTTGTTTGATGAGCTCACACGCTGCATACATATACTGTGCAAATGCCATTTCCAAATTGTGTGCAACTCAAGTGCCTGGAAGGCTTTGCATAGTAACACAACATTTATAGCTTCAATTACTGTGACTAGATGGTAAGATAACAAGTTCTTTGACTCCCTACATTAGGATGGATTTTGGAAAATACCTTTTATGCCTAAACAACCCTTAACAGGTTTGGATTTAAGTGTGCAAGTAATTTTGGACCGGTGATGCTAGATTGCCAACCTGTTAGCTAATCTGACACATTTCTTGTTAAGAGCCTTATAAGAAGTTAGAATCCCAGAACAGGTGCAAAGCTAGGGTTTTGTTCCTAGCACCAGTAGGGACCAAAAATTACACTATTTTACTAGGTGATTGAGAGTAATGGAGTTATCCTGAAGGAACACTTGAATGTCTAAAGTTTTTGTAGCTTTCTGATTTTGTACTAGAAATTAGAGAAGAAATTGGAGTTCTCATTGGCTACTTGCTGCTTAATATTTTGCCATGTTATTAGAAAAATAATCACAATCACAATAATAAGAACTTTCAAGTATAAAATTATGAAATGATGTCATGCTAAATAAACCAATGATTGTGAAATCTGTTACCCAATACGAAGATTTATTATGTTTTGTCTAGTCATCTGTTTGACAGGCCTGCAGAATGCTGCCATAATATAGAACCATAGAGCCATATTGCTTGTGCATCTCAGCTCTGCAAGAAAATAATATCCAGGAGCTTGCAGACAAACATTATTGATGGTAACAAGGCTAATGCAATCCAATTTCTGACAATTGCAGTACATATAAGTGCATGGCATCAGGTGTCACAAGTAATAACGCACAAGTAATGTCTAATGTGAATGAAGAAGCATCGGCTAGCGGTAATCCAATGTGCTTCACTGTAAACAGACAGAGAAGATGCAGATGACCACTTGGTTTTGCAAAAGAAGGCAATTGTGGTAATTGTGCTTTCATATTTTTAGGAAACCTATATTTTATAAAATTGTCTAACTAGGTTACAAATAAGTGGCTACAAGGCCTACTGACTTCACTAGGTATATTTATTTCCATCAATGATCATGGACCACTTTAAGGAAAGTGAAGTTGGCATTAAGTCAAGGGTAAAGGACTCAGAAAACAATACAAATTTAAGAGAAATTGTAATATTCTAAAATGTAAAAAGGTGAAATTGCTCAAGAGAGAATTCCAGGAATCAACACATTAGAAGTAAGGTGACATTCATGGAAGGGGAGCAGAGAGGGCAATCACCCTTGGCCACTAGTATGGGAGGGCTGGCAAGTAGGTTGTGGCCTGCAGCCTCAAATAATTCTGAACATAAAGATTGGCAGTGTGTTGGGATGTATGCACGATTTCACAGGAGTAATACAGCAGACAGGACGTGTGCAGGGCCTTTGTTACCCCGGCATTGCGTGGGTTTGGGCTAATGGTCTGTGCTCTCAGAGTTAAACTTGCCCACTGTGACATTTCTTGGTGGACTGTGGTATCTGAGGCTGACCAAGCTGCCTGATTGATGTGTCTGGTGGAGTAGGGCAATGACCGCATGGTGTGATGAGGCAGTGATTATGACATGCATTATACTCTTTGGTTGTCATTGGCAGCATGGACAGATCTCTGTGAGTGCATCCTTTATACTGTGTAGGTCATACTAGTGGTGGTTACAGGAACATTGAGCAGAAATTGTTATAGGGGAGAGACTATTCCATTATCTTCTTTAGTTTGTGTTTTCTTTTCTTTTTATTTTAGTCAGTAATGTCACCCTTCTTACTCCTCTCTTCCAGTCTTTAGTGTCTCCCTTTAGGTTTCAAAAATACTGTCAGGCCCATGGAGGACATTATCATACCTGCCAATCTTCCCTGCTCATTTTCTGAAATGGAGGTGAGCAGGGAAAAGATTAGTCTGCACAGGGCTGTGCTACGGGCACATCGGTACAGAAAATTAATGAGTCTGTGCATCAAAGGGTTGAACAACCAATAAGAGGCTGAGCTGCCTTTAACTCAGATGACCTATCTCATTTCACTCAGGACTGCCCCTTTGAGGGTGGAACAAGTGATGAAATCTCATCATTGGCCTGACCATTTACCTCTCCTCCACTGGTGTCTTGATTCTCAAGATACCAAAGTTGGAAGGTATGTAGTCAAAGGGACACTATAGTCACTAGAACAAATACAGCTTAATGTAGTTGTTCTGGTGAGTATAATAGCTCCCTTCAGGCATTTTCATGTAAACACTGCCTTTTAAGAGAAAAGGCAGTGTTTACATTGCTCCTAGGGACACCTCCAAGTGGCCACTCCTTAGATGGCCACTGAAGGGGCTTCCTGTCTCAGGGCTGCCATTCAGCGTCCCCACGCTCTGCATGGAGACGCAGAATTTTCATCATAGAAATGCATTGATTCAATGCATCTCTATGAGGAGGTCCTGATTGGCCAAAATGGAATTTGGTCCCGCCCCTGTGCCGATTTTAGCCAATCCAATGCTTTCCCTATGGGAAAGCATTGGATTGGCTAAAAATCTGTCATTTTGATGTCACAAAGGGGGTGGAGCCAGCGCCGGTGGACCCGTGGAGTGCTGGAAATAAGGGGAGTTTTAAACTTTTATAGGGGGGCTGAGGGAGGGGCAAGCCACCTAAATGGTGGGTTTAGCACTATAGGGTCAGGAATACATGTTTGTGTTCCTGACCCTATAGTGATCCTTTAAGATGGTATATTCATTACCAAGTGTGGTTGTCTGCAAATTTAATAGACACAAAATATTTATACATTTTCATGGAAATGTGTACAGCAGAATTTTCATATTTTAAATGAATACAATTATCCATGTTTTTTCTCTCTTATTTTGAGACAAAATAAAATTTTCTTTCCCGTGCCTTTCAAAATACCAGACCCCCTGGCATTCATTGGGTTTGTGTATTTGTTCCCTCACAAAACAGTTGACTGAGACTAATATTACTGGAAGTTATACTTCCACAGAAGCATCGAATATGTCCAAATTTAATGTGTTCCTCCTTGGCAAAATGGTTTATAAATAAATTACATAAATTATCATATAGAGAGTTGCACACACTATTATTTACCTGCCAAGGAGCTCAGAATCTGTAATTAATAGATTTCCACTGAAGATTGATTTCTAGTAGGCTTTGGGTTGAAAGAAGAGCAATATCTGCTGCACAAACTCTTGATCTCTGCAGGATTTATTGGTAAATTGGAGCCTGGGTCTGATATTGAACACAATATCAACTTCTGAACACCTTTCTCATATGTTGTCTGATTTTTGAAACAGATGTTACTACAACTTGGAAAAGACTTTCGGTGCTTTGCAATCTGTCAATTTATATGTTGTGGTTATGAGTGGAGGAATTTTAGTGATTAGTCTTCAAATACAACTGCAGCAATTAGCAGACAAAATAAAATAGTCATTAAAGACCATTTTTAGAATGATTTTAAATGCTGCATTAATATTTGCAGAGGAACGCCAGGCAGTGAATATATCCAGCAAAGATGCAAATGAGGTATAAATACTGCAAAATTGATCAAAACGAACTTACCGTCATGGTTACTATTATTATTAAACTTATGAGAAACATTTTGTAAAGAGAGGCTTATTAGTAATGTGTTTACGAGCCATATCTCGTGTACTTCCATTTATAGGAAAACTCCTCCGGCTTCTCCGGCTCATGTAGGGTATTATTAGAGCAGTTCAGCAGTCTAAAATGTTGATCAGAAAAGCGATTGCATGCAATGTACAGACACACAAACACACTAATTGTGTAACTCAGTAATGACTGTGCCAGGTCATGGAGGGCTCCGATACCATTCACATTCCCAAGCTATGAGTCACAGTAACTTAGTCCGACACAATCAAATACTTTTTGTATGGAGGGAAATGAAGACCGGATTTGTTTAACTGCTGCTCTAGTTCATGTCATACAGGAAATCTCAGTTATTATTTTTCCCTGTATCGCAAATAACATAAGTAGTCAGTCATGTTACTGGATGCTGAACAACCACCTCTATCAATATTTTAAAGTTTGATATCCTATGTATTCATATATTGTTCTTTAATGTCAGTATTCAGCACTGCAATGTAAAGGATGTTGAAGATATCTCTGTTGTGTAGCACTGACCTAGGAAGCTCTTTTAGTGGCATCTGAGTGACTGCCTCTAGAGGTGTTCCTAGGCAGTAATGCAAACACTACCTTTTCTGTAAAAAGGCAGTGTTTACATAGAAATGCCTGCAGCTGTAGTTGTTCTGGTAACTATAGTTTCCCTTTAAGGGATACTCCAATCCTTATAATTTAAAAACTAAAAATCAGAGGATTTGTGAATGTAACACACTAAGTTTACTAGATGTATCTGTTGAAGGTGCTTTTTATGTTTGTTTGGACAACTGCAGGAGGCTTGCTATGTATCAATACCAAATCAACACATCTGACCCCAGGTAGGTATTTAAGTTGTTAGAATCGGTGAAATACAGATTTCCCTCCGTACTTATTTAAATCAATGATTATCAACATATCACCTAGGCATATGGGTTAATCAGGGAGTATTAACCCATCCAAGAGTTAAGAAAAAAATCCATCCTCTGTCAGACAACATTTAGGATTTATAGTCACAGTGAATGTAGAATATATAGATACAGTCTCATATCACACACAAAAAAAAAGAAGCAGAAGTAGTTATGGTGTTTGGAGTATCCCTTTTTTTGCATCAGCTGTTTAAACCCCAACAATCTTGGCAACCTCATGCTTTCTACTAGTATAACACTTTTGAGAGTAGCAATGCTTTAACAGTGGACAACAGGTGAGTAAAATAATGCAATTATTTTTATAAGTTTTCTATGGATTTTGTAGTTTTAGGAGCAGTTTTATGATTTTTGATTTTGTCATTTCTTCTGTAATGGAAAATAATGGCATCTGATAATTCGGGCCTCCATCGCAGTTTATTATGATGTAAGCAGGACCCCTTGATGGCATTACTATGCCATAATATATTATTGGCCATTATGTATATATTTTCTTTTTTCTCCAGAGATATATAGACAGACTGAATAAGGTTGCCACTGTCACTCATGAAGCAACAGCATATCAACTCTAGGAACTGGTCTATCCTTAGCCCTGAAAAGGTTAAAGATTGCCTCCCCGACAAAAACAAACAATCAATTCATTTAATCTGAAGAGCATAAAAATGTTTATATCAAATTTCCTTTACATTCCCAGTCTCTTTTACTTAAAACATAATAAAATATGAAGGTTTTTGAAAGACCCTCTCTAGAGTATCATTACATTCTAATATTTTTGTTAAATCATTTATACCAACAAAAAAAACGGCACTGTGTGTAACAGTGTGTGTGACAGTTTAAAAAAAAACACATTTATAGCATGAAGGAGCCGGGTAGCATCGGAGGAAGATGGATGCAATGTATTTGTTCATGTCTAGTTTAATCGAAATGTTCCTCTGTGATCTGTCCAAAGGTAGCTTGAACATGCAGTACTGCATCACACAAATACCTGACCAGACACTTTCTAAACAGTTAAGCTATTGAAAAAGCCATACCAGCTTAATGGTGTCGGGAATCTAATAGTGAAAAATACAAAGAACAGCAGTTTCGATTTAACTTTCTAAACCCAGGCCGAACAATCCTCCCAGCCCAGCACTGACTGATTATCCCTGCTCAGCACAGAATTCCATAGAACCCGGAGCCTGCCACATCATGTGAACAGAGGAGATCTGTCACATTTGACATAGTCCTGTTTAATACCGTACCATGTGCAAATACCTTATAACCATATAAATACGTGTTTGCAGACATCTGTACCATTACTCTTTAACTCTCTAAAACACGGGTTACTGCGCTGATCCTTTCATTGATGAAATAAAGTGGCACGTCCTGTATGCCATCAGCAGATTTTGCCTAATTATTTGCTTTTCACGATTATTTGCCAAAAGTTTGCATAGCTTTTAGACTAATTCAACTGAACATTTTAATTTCAGTTGGCAGGATGAAATCAGCTGTTTTTTATCACTTTGACTAACAATCAATTTAAGAACAAATCATTGTCAATTTATGTGGAATTGCGCATTCACAAATTGTTGAATTACATGATAATAGAAGTTGAACTTGGCGAGAATGAGCGGAATAGGGCAACTTAGTTTAACACAGTACTCTGATGAGCTTTTTGAAATTACTTCCTTTTCATTTGACTTATCTGCCAATATCTGCTCAGTGTTTTTTAACCTTGTATTTCCCAACCTCTGTCTATTAACTTGCTAACCTTCCTTACCACGGTTGTATTGTAGTTTGATTTAGCTAATTTATTACGTTTCCGTGGTTAAAAGGGCAACTCTGACCTTACTTCACACCGTTCCACTCTAATATGTACGGGCCTGCATAAATAAACCAATAATTGTACTAGATAACTAAAACTACCAGTTTGAGTGAACATTTGCAATTTGGTAACTAGTGCATTTGAAATACCGGTACATGCCATTTTATCCTGCGCTGTAAATTTTATACTAATGTTGAAGTATACTTGTCATGACCAGCACAGCTTGGGCTTAAAGGATTACTATAACCCTTTGTTAAACAAAGTATTTGTAAGTTTATAATGCCTTGGGTATAACAATCGTCCAACCCCTATTTTTGTCATAAAATAGGTTTTATTTACTTGGACTCCAGCACTGGGTGAAGTTCCAGGCGCCACTTTCCACACTTCTACATGATGTTAGGGCAGTCATACGAGGTCCAATCACAGGCTTTTTACAGAAAAACCTGCGATTGGACAATTTCACCATATCAGCGCATGCACACAATCTGAGTCAGCGAGGGAAAGGAGTGCGGAGGAGGAGGGAGGGACGATTTTCCCCATTTTTCAACAACTGGGGGGAGAGGTGAGCAATCTTACCCATGCAGGTGCTCTGCCTGCAAGGGAGAACATTATCATGTATGTTGCCAGTGTGTTGTGTGTGCTGATGAGAATATTTCTGTGCATATTTTAGGTCTGTCTAAGTCACATGTGTCAGAGGTCCAACTAGCCCCAGGTACACAATTCCAAATAACTTAGTATCTGAAACAGTGCACAAGCTTAAACAATGCACATACATACTCCTACCACCATGACCACTTCAAATCACTTTAAATGAAAGAGCTTTATATTTATTTAAATATACTGTGCTAAAAGAAGTGCTAGCAAATGTATAGAATGTATTGAATTCACTTTAAAAATATAGTCTCTCCCTTTGTCAATCAACTATTGGCATTATAACTATCTGCCAATGGCACAGAGGGTCAGAGCTGAGGAGTGAGTGACAGGGAAGAGCAAGAGGAAACTCTGATAGGCAGTTCTATGCTATCTGTCACTGTGCTACCTTCCCACCTGCAGGAGTAGTGTAGGGCAGTCTGACTCTGATATGCTGACAGTGAAGCTAGAATTTAGGTGTTATGACTGAGAAGTGCACTGCTTGGGAAACTGTCTCAAAGCAGGGCAAATTGCTGCAGAGAGGCAACATCAGAGGAGGCTGGGTGTTAGAAAATGTAACACAGAAAGACCACCCAGGAATGGTGGCAGTGGAGCAAAGAGCTGCACATAAACAATGCTGAAATAGCTCCAAATGCCAATAAATGTATAATTTATCTGTATGATAAAGATTTACTGTATTCGGAACTGTTATACCTAAAGATGAACCTAGATTGACAGGAATAATATAATGTGAAAAGAGGCCAATCAGTGTTACAACACACATCTGCTTTTTTGGAATAAAAAAAATAAAATAAAAAAAAGTTTGATAAAGTTTCATAAAGAGGCAAAATGTATGAGTAATTGGTTGATTTTAGGGTTACAGAACAGAATATGTTAATATTAAATATGTTACATTGTAAAGCAACATGAATCTATGACAGGGCATATCAGGACATACTAAAGTACGACTTGTTGGGATTTCAAGGTGCATTTAAAATTTTATCCAAACTGGGAAAGCTATGATTTGTAATTTAGCTATTTTGCCCTAAAATTACAGTTCCCTTGCAATGGATTTATAGCACTATACAAACCCAAATGCCTATCGTATCTTAAATCACAAATATAATAGAAAACGTGCTTTGTTAATACGTCCACGATATGGTAGTTTTTAATCTCTCCTGTGAGGCTCTCTCAGCGCCTTTTATTCCAGTGTCTACTTTTGTTATCATTTGCATTTAAATTTATTTTGGCTTCTAAAAGGAATTAATCTAAAAGAACTGTTTTGTTATGTTCCGTTGCGCTTTTGAGCTGTGGGCAAACAGCAGTAATTACCTTCATTATGCTGTAGGTCTAAATGTTTTCTTATGACAGTAGATAACACCGCCACAGGCAGCCAAATTATGGACATTATTCACTGTATAAGTTATAGACTATAAGTATATTTTGGTCTATTAGCTAGGTTTAGAGAATTGACTAGGAACTGCAAACCTTAGGCCATAGAAGCTGAGCAAGATATTTTTTAATTCTGTAATTTTATCCTAAAATTTGCAGTTCCTGTCAAAATGTATGCGTGTGTGTGTGTATATCTTTTGTGTGTTCACTGTGAGTGATGTCACTGCCTCTGCGCTATATATGACCACCTTTTCTACTGCAAACTATGTCAGTTGAACAAAATTCCATGACTGTGTTTGATATTGGTACCATCGTGAGACTGTATCTGTGTATAGAACTGGCTTACAGCCACACAGTTGACATTTCTTGAAGACATCTTCTACACACCTGCTCGTCACCTGTGTGCTTCAGAAGAACAGAGTCGTTTTACTATAATCATTAGATTTTATGAGATCATTGTGACTTGAACAGGTTTCTTCCAAGCCTCTTCACAAATGACTTTGTGAAAAAATATTATTATTGCTAGATTAGAAACACAATTCTCTCAGTATGTTTAAATATGAAATGTATTCAATATTCAAATTATGCATCCATGTGGAATATGCCAATCAGAATTTAATGATCCCTGTTTTAAATATAACATTGATATATATATATATATATATATATAAGGTTAGAAGAATCAAATTATCATTCCAATGATATAATTGTTCCCTTTTTAATAGGACATATAGGCAGGGCCGGATTAACATAGGGGCTGATGGAGCTGCAGCTCCAGGCCCAGGCCCATGGAATAGGCCCATTTAAAAAAAAATATTATTTTTTTTTTTTTTACACACTACTCTTAGGTTTGCCACCTGACTGGTATTTTAATGGCACAGACGGTATTTGAGGCTGCCTGGCCTTGCCAGTATTGCAGTAATACCAGCAATACAAATGCAGGTAATTTTCTCAGAATAAATGGAAATTACTCTGCAATACCAGCACCGGCCAGTAGGGGTCACTGTGTGTGGAGAGAGGCAGGGCTAGGAAGTTACAGAATATCCCTGCCTCTCTCTACTACTCACTGATCCGTGGGGGAGCAGCTACACAGCACAGGGAGTCCAGACAGCAGCTCTACAGCTCAGGTAAGTGAGGGATCGGGGGAAAGGCAGCAGGGACACATGGGGACACTGAGACACTAGGGGACACATTGGGGACACTGAAACACTAGGGGACACATGGGGACACATACACTAGGGGACACTGAGACACTAGGGGACACATGGGGACCCTTAGACACTAGGGGACACAGACACTAGGGGACACATGACACATACACTAGGGGACACTGAGACACTAGGACACAGACACTGGGAGACCTGGGAACACTGAGACACTTGGGGACACTGGAAAACATGGGGACACTTGGGGACATATGGGAACACAGACACTAGGGGACACTGAGACACTAGGACACACATGGGGACACTGCCACTAGGGGACACTGAGACACTAGGACACATGGGGACACAGACACTGAGAGACCTGGGGACACTGAGACACTAGGGGACACTGAGACTAGTGTCTCAGTGTCCCCAAGTCTCCCAGTGTCTGTGTCCCATGTCTCTCAGTGTGCCTAGTGTCCCCATGTGTTCCAGTGTCCCCATGTCCATGTCCACAACTGTCCCCATGTCTCCCCAAGTGTCTGTCTCCCAACCAGTGTCCCCTAGTCTCCCAGTGTCCCCTAGTCTCCCAGTGTCTCCCAGTGTCCCCTAGTCTCCCAGTGTCTGTGTCCCTAGTGTCTTAGTGTCCCCATATGTTTCAGTGTCTCCATGTATCCCAATGTGTTCCTAGTGTCTCAGTGTGCCTGGTGTCCCCATGTCTCCCAGTGTCCCTATATGTCCCAGTGTCCACATGTCTATGTCCACAACTGTCCCCGTGTACCCAAGTGTCTGTCTCCCAGCCAGTGTCCCCTACTCTCCCAGTGTCCCCTAGTCTCCCAGTGTCTGTGTTCCCATGTCTGTGTCCCTAGTGTCTTAGTGTCCCCAAATGTTTCAGTGTCCCCATGTCTCACAGTGTCTGTGTCCCTAATGTCTCAGTGTCCCCATTTCTCCCAGTTTCCCTAAATGTCTCAGTGTCCCTGGGTCTCTCAGTGTCCCCAGTATCCTAGTGACATGGGGACACACTGAGACATGGGAGAAATGGGGACACAGACTCTGGGAGACTAGGGGACTGGGGACACAGGGACACTGACACTGTGATACATAGGGACACTGAGACACTGGGTGACTTGCGAGACTGAGACACTGGGAGGGAGACACTGGGAGCAATCCATCTATACAGCAGAATCAAACTGTGAGTAGTTTGGTGATTTTATAGAATTTTCTCTGATGTTACTCCTTGTAATTTACATCATGTGATGTCACGCATAACTAATTATACAAATTATTAAGGCTGTTATTTTTTTCCAAGAAAGGTGGCAACCTTAACTACTCTTCACACACTCTTGCTTAAAGAAGCACTATAGGGTCAGGAACACAATCATGTATTTCTGACCCTATTATGTTAAAACCACCACCCTGGCCCCTTCTTGCCTCCCTAAATATAGTAAAATATTACTTGTATTAAATTCTGCAGCTGCTGGCTCAGAAGTGGTGGTCTGAGCAAATTACAATACTTCCCCATAGGACTGGCTGAGACTGTCAACTAGGCAGATCAGGGGCAGAGCCAGCACAAGTCCAACATAGCCCTGGCCAATCAGCATCTCCTCATAAAGATACATTGAATCAATGCATCTCTATGAGGAAAGTTCAGTGTCTACATGCAGAGGGTGGATACACTGAATGGCAGTGCTGCACACTAGGCAGTACTGCCCCAGGGAGCACCTCTAGCAGCCATCTAAGGAGCAGCCAGTGGAGTTATTTTCTCTGAAAAGACAGTTTTTACTGCAAAAAGCCTGAATGAAATGATTCTACTTACCAGAACAAATACAATAAGCTGTAGTTGTTCTGGTGACTATAGTGTCCCTTTAAGTTTGGTGTCCCTTTAAGTTTGAAGTTAAGAGGGATGTATTGGAACAAAACTTGTGTGCACTTGCTGACATTAAAGTTAGTTTAGGTAATGCAGATGTTGGTCTCTCTAACACTGTGGCATGTCCCCTTTCTTCTACACTCACTACAGACATCTTTTCTCTGTCTCAGACTATATACCAGGAACTTCTGCCTGCTAGTAAGAAGGTAAGGAGACAAGTGGACCAGCGAATGCTATGGGACAGTCCTTTGAAAGAATGGAATGAGCGCATCATTAGACACATTTATGTTAAGCTCAAGGTGCTGCCTGCATAGTATGCCCTTAGTTGGACAGCCTGCAGGATTGGCAGGCAGCCTGACATGCATTCATGCCAGGCTGACCTTCCAATTCTTTGGACAAACATTCCCCTTTTTGGGCATGTTCACCCCTTTTGGCAGGTCTTTTCACGTGATTCGTGCCAGTGGCACACCCTTTTACACCGCCCATTGACTTCCTGCTTCACTGGACACTGCTGTTAGGGGTTATGGATTTACTTGAAAGATGAAATCATAAATTAGAGAGGGATTAGCATAGAGTATGTGTTTTCTTATAGCTGCATTCTATGAGTGTCCCTCCAGCACCATCTCCATCAGATACATGACGCTTGGGAGGTATGATTGTTTTAGTGTTTTTGGTCAATAAGATTCCGTAATTAGGCCCATCATAATTGTCAGCACCAGGCCCACTGTGCTCTTAATCCGGCCCTGCATATAGGATATATTTATTTTCTACAATATGGTTTGTCAATTCACCCTGTTTTGGGTATTTTCTACTAGATACTCAATGCTAAAACTAAAGAGACTCACCGGGTTATTTACTAAACCAGTAATATCTGGGGGACCTCTCCCCAGAGGAAGGCTTCACAGCCATAACGTTGGGGTTTCATTTCTCCTGCTCTTGGTCATTATACCTTTTTTTAATGGGTTTTTGCATTTAGCACTTTACTTACATTGTGGTTTTTGGTACTATATACTGGTTTAGCACTATACAATGCACTTTCTCTCTGCTATAATGATATCTTGTATTTTCTATGCATGAATAAATACTCTTTTTATGTGCAAAACCGTGGTGTGCCTTGGGGTCATTTCTTATTTTTTATTACATGTATATATCTGGTATGGTAACAGATTCTCTTCCTTTAAGAGCACCCTGTACCTTATAAACCACACACTTATTACCCATTTTTCAGTAGAGCTTTTCCTGTAATTTTATGTTTATTTACTAAACCAGAACTGTTAGGGATTGACCAAGCAATTGCTCATTTAGACCAAACTAGCCAAGGTTGAAAAATTCACCAGTCAAAACTGTTTTTCAAACTTGAGTAGTTTGCCCTAAAATTTGCAGGTCCCCTTTCAATTTAAAATAACTAAAGGTTTAGTGAATAACCCTGCCAGTATTGGGGTTATGTAAACTTCCTTATATCTTGTTTTGGGATGACATTTTAATGATATGTAATATCCCTAGGACACGTGACATGTGTGACATGTCATGATTCCCTTTTATTCCAGAAGCTTGGTCCTTAAGGGGTTAAGCAAAAAATCTAAAATTCACTCTGATTGAGTTCAAGTGGACAACACAGTAGAGATATATTACTGCTGATGGGCATGTCAGCTAAAGTCATGTCCTCATTAAAAGGAAATACAATATTTCTGAACTTTAAGGTTACATGCAAGTTTTATTGATTAACTTAATCTTAATATTCGCTTTTTTAGGACTACAGCTGCCCTTCTATCGTTGTCAGCACTGCCCATTCACCATTGGTAGTGAAAGTTACTTTACTCACCTTGTTTTCAGTGCTGTTGTTTTATATTGCAGGGTTCAACCTATAGGGGGACTGCACCTAGACCAATTTATGGAGATAAAATGGTCTGGGTGACTTTAGTGGTCCTTTAATGAGTTATCAGTTAAAACAGCTTTCCTTTAGAACATCATTACAGCAAATCATGTAAATGTACAGTAATATACCCCCACAGTAATGTGAACAGATTATTCTGTGTGCCCACAAAAGATGCACATATACAGAGCATCATAATGTACCGTATTTTCCGGCGTATAAGACGACTTTTTACCCCTGGAAAATCTTTTCCAAAGTGGGGGGTCGTCTTATACGCCGGGTATGCTAATGCTGCAGCCGCCTGAGCGCTCTATAGAGAGAGCTCAGACGCCTGCCGCACTGCCTCTCTTACCTCCCCTTCCCTGTGCAGAGTGGGTGGCCGAGCTCCTCTTCGTCCTGTCAGTCCGGCCGGGTACCGCGCGGTACCCGGCCAGACTGACAGGACGAAGAGGAGCTCGGCCACCCACTCTGCACAGGGAAGGGGAGGTGAGAAGGAGGGATGGGGGAGTAAAAGGAATGGAGGGTGGGGGTGGGGAGGGTAAAAAATGGAGGGTAAAGGGGTGGTAAGAATGGTGGGGAATTAAAAGTGAGGATAAAAAAAGTGAAAAAAAATTTAAAAGAATGGAGATTGGATTGAAAGAAATGGAGGGATTAAAAAAAGAATGGAGGGGAGATTAAAAAGAATGGAGGGATTAAAAAAGAATGGAGGATTAAAAAGAATGGGGGATTAAAAAGAATGGAGGGGGGGGAGTAAAAAGAATATATCGCAATTAGCCTGCTTTCCTATGGACGCTGGCGTCTTCTCACTGTGAAAATCACAGTGAGAAGCACGCAAGCGCCTCTAGCGGCTGTCAATGAGACAGCCACTAGAGGCTGGATTAACCCTATTATAAACATAGCAGTTTCTCTGAAACTGCTATGTTTATAGAAAAAAGGGTTAAACCTAGCTGGACCTGGCACCCAGACCACCTCATTAAGTTGAAGTGGTCTGGGTGCCTATAGCGGTCCTTTAAGGTAAATCACTATGTATTATTCTTATAGAATAAAATCATGCAAATAATGCAGAAGCTAATAAATAGTTCTTTCCTTTAGAGGGAAAGAACATGTTAATTCATTAGGTAACCCAATACAAGGTATTCCTAAAAGCTATAATACCACTCTCATTAGCTCAATTCAGCCCTTTCCAATAAAAATGAATAGAATAAAAAGGTTTACTTACCTTTTATCAGTGCCAAGGCTCACCTCTCCTCCTCTAGGAATGCCATTAAGGAAGCTTGGCCTGCTTCAGGGATGGCCGGTCCAATGCTTCTCAGAGAGAAGCAGTGGGGAACTGATTTGCATGCGTGGCTTTCAATGCTTTCCTATGACTTTTCCACATCACTTGACAGAGTTTTACTATACAGTACGACAGCCACTAGAGTTGGCTATAGCCCTAAAAAAACTGCATTGTTTTACATTGCTGGGTTAAAAGGACAGGGACACTGCACCCAGACCATTTCATTGAGATTAAGTTGTTTGGGTGAGTTTAGTGTCTACATGAATTCCGGCAAGTTTCTCTGTCAACAAACGTGCTTTCCTAATTGTTTTCTGCTTTTCCTTGGCTGCATCTTCCTGTTATTGTTTGTGTTATTCTGTTTATTGCATATATGCCTTGCTAATCAGTGTATGTTCAGACATATATTAAGCCATTTCCTCCAAAGCAGAATAAGTGTCAGGCTGTCTAATGGACTAAATCAGGGGTAGTCAACCTGGTCTCTACTGCCTACTAGTGGGCGGTTTGGGATTTCAGGTGGGCGGTGGTGGGTTCTGCAGAAAACGTCCAGTGGACCTCGATAGCCGCGGACCAAGGCCAGCAGGGGAGATCCTTCCATGCAGAGCCAGCTTTGCTGTAAACCCTCTCAGGCTGGTGAGGAAATCAAAGATCTCCCTCACCAGCCTGCTGGCACTTAGTTCCAGCAAAGGGAGGGAAAGGCCTGGGAGGCTCTATGTTCCTCCCGCGAGCAAGCTGGCCAGAGTGTTACCATGGCAATGCTCCAATACAGTGCTGTGCTTGCAGGAGGACAGGAGAGTCAGCCTGCCGCCAGAGAAGCTGCAGGCTAAAGTGAACATGCCACCACTGGACCACCAGGGCTTTCAGCATTATGTCCACCCTCCATGGTAAAAGGGAGGGGGAGACATTAAAATAGATTTTCACATCTCACCCACCTACACACAGCCTAGACCCTATGCACTCTACACACACTACACTACACACACATACTGCCCCCTCCCACATACTGCTCCCCTCACACTCACTGCCCCTCCACATACATTGCCCCCCACACATGAACTCCGCTTCTCACACACCCGGTGCCCCTCTCACACATGCATTTCACCCTTCACACACACACACCACCCTTCACACACACACCCCCCTTCACATATGCACTGCCCCCTCACACACACATTTCACCCTTCACACACACTGTCCCCTCACACACACCACACCCTTCACACACACACACACACACACTACACAGCACCCTTCACACACGCATCACCTCACAGACACACACACAAAAAGATAGAATAGAAAAAAAAAAGTTTTGTTTTTTTTAAACCTCCTTTCTAAAAAATTAAAACTGGGCAGTAAGGATTTTTTACCATAGACAAAGATACAAAAGTGGGTGGTAGGTATTACAAGGTTCACTACCCCTGGACTAAATATTAGTTAGAAAGGGATCATTTATTGTATGTCTGTATTAGTGTCAAGTTAAAAAAAAAATTTGGCATTGGGCAGGGAAGATGTTGGTAGAGATATAGGAAAGGCAGTCCAATTAATGCAGTCACCAAACTGCATGTCTATATTACATTTGGCCTTACCTTAAAGGGACACTCTAAGCACCAAAACAACCTTTTAAATAGTTGCCCTGACTGCGTGGGAATTTTACTGAAGCTATTTTACAAATTTTACAAAGCTATTAAGACAAAGGAAGAACTACTAAAGCCTGAGGTTTTCAAAAATTGACAAAAGTTGGAGCTTTGCTGTCAACTTAAGTCAGGTCTCAACATCCATCCTAAGTGATAGCTGTATGAATCAGGCATTGTCACACTCATTGTGATTTGTGGTGGCACTTGTTATGGGCTAATGATGCAGCTTTAACTCTTTATGTGGTGGGTTTTTTTTTAAACTGAAACGCTGTACGTACAGAGTGCAAGCAACATGACCACTTCAAATCACTGAGGTTGTCCTGGTAGTTGAAGTAACCCTTCAAAAAAAAAAAAAAGGAAAAGAGATCAAAAAAGTATTAATTAAAAAGTAAACAAAATATGTAAAAAAAAACAATGTCACTTTAAGTAAATTTTTAGTAAATTATTGCTAATTATTTAGTTTTTCTCTTTTGAAAAGAAAATGTAACATTAATTGCAACAGCGTGTTTCCAAGTCAGTCAATCAGCATATTGTTTTTTGGACCTGCTTTTGCGTGTGCCGCATGTAGGAAGCTGTCATCTGAAACACAATTTCTGGAGGAGTAGGAGGACATGATCTTATTTAGGGATGATTAATTATAAGAAAGGTGATGGTCTTAATATTTTATGTCCTTAAGCACCCCCTTTTAAAGAAACAGCAGTGTTTACATTGCTGCCTAGTAATACCTCTAGTGACAGTCACTCTAATGGTGCATCTTAGTCCAGTTCTTCATTCAGCATCTCCACGCTCTGCATTGAGGAGCTGAATGATCTCCACAGAGATCCACAGAGATGCATTGGTTCAATGCATCTCTATAACGATATACTGATTGGAGCAGCAATGTGTATGTGCAATTACCTCAGCTTTGCTGAGATCATCAAGATTGATGCTTTTGGCCATGGAGGTAGAGCAAGTCATGGCAATAATGCACAGCATGCGAAAAAAGTGAGTAAAAACACCTTTCCCATGTGATCGGAGGGGAGCCGGTAACCTAAACATAAACACACACTCATAGACATACACACACATATACTGACAGACACAAACTTACTGACAGACAGAAACAGACACACACACTGACAGACAGACAGACATGCACACTGACATACAGACACACACATACTCACTGACAGACAGGCAGACACACTCACTGAAAGACTCTCACTGAAAGATACACAAACTCACTGACAGACAGAAACACACACACTCTCTGACAGACAGAAATACACACATTCTCTTATACACTCACAATGTATTATTCATTTTACCTTTGGGAGAGCTAGAGAGGTTCCTTTCCCTGGGGTCCAGTGTGGCTGCTGAAATCTTCAAGCTCTTCTTGCTATGCCCTCTTGTGTGCTGCTTAGTGATGCTGGGGCCAGAGTGACGGCATATCCTGGCACCCGGCAACACAGCAGGGCATCTGAGGGAGCTGAGCAAGAAGAGCCGTAAGATTTAAGTTCCCTTGCCGCTCGGCTCCACTCTTGCTCAGCTGGCCACCTCCACTGTTCCTCAACTCGCTGGATTCAGTGTCCCTCCGCCGGCCTTCTCCACTCTCCCTTATTCAGCTGGCTCCACTCTTTCTCAGCCGGCCAGCTCCATTCTACCTCGCTGCTGTATGGGCTGACAAATCCCAAAATTCAGACAGAATTTCTAGTCGCCACGGTGTCCAGGCGTCTGTGATTTGTCGATCCCTGCAGTAAAATCCATTATATTCATTGTTTGCAGATAACCAATAAGATAACTAGTAGGGTCTGTTGCTACTGATCTTTAGGCTCCTTATTCTTTGACAAAACTGTATCCCCAACTCAGCATGGGTTTATAGGATACATACTGTATCTGTACAAATGTGAGCTTGCCATATATCGCAGATAAAAAAGAGTGATTGGGATTAAAAGTAAGCTGCTATTGGCTTCCACTAGATTGTTGTAACTTATTTTTCATTAAAGAGAAGTGTGGAGCCACGTTATTTGAATGTGTGTGTCTTGCTGCATACTCCACCAGAAAAACTACAAAAATAGCTTCCAGAAATGGATGTAAATGGCTTCAACATCTGGTATCCCGCATTCAAATGACAGGTGTCATTCATTGTTTGACTATGTGCCCATGGGGTATTAAGTGAAATGCACCACCAATACCTGCCATTTCTAACAGCCATCTTGGCAAAGGTACCATAAACTTGTCAATCATGGCGCCGTGTGATCATGGACATGGCATCACGTCTGTGTTCTGATTCAAATGAGACATTCCCCACTTGTCCCTAGCTTCTTGATGTCTAATTCTGACATCATATATGATGGCTCCCTTCCATTTGTCTCTTTATATAATGTCAGTCTATGTGGTTCTTTTTGATTATGTGTACAGCTTGTGACATCACAGCCCTCTGTAGCCAATCACTACCCTGTATAGGTCTATATACTTCCTGGTTCTCCTTGTTTCCCAGTCATGGTTTTTGATCACCCACTAGTGCATTCCTATGCTATTGATTTTCTGGTATCTGACCCTATCTTGTTTGACATTTCCTGTATTCAGTTATCCTGACCTTGGCTTATACCTGTCACCAGCACTATCCAGGACACTCTAGGGTGCTTCTGTCCTGTTTACACCTGGGTTTACTTGTTAGGGTTTGGTCAGTCCTGACACAATGTCCTTCGCTTATACACATTGTTCGTTACGTTTTTATTTTTATGGTCAAATATTTAATTCTAGATTGACTGATTGTTTACTCATGTACATAGTTTTCATCCTTGCTCTGTGGATCGACACTGATTATAGACATGATCACTTACACAGTACACAACTTTATGCATATGACCATATTTGATAAATAAAGATTGCTTCAAATAGCTTTTAATCTAAACATTTACTGACAATTTTGCCAGTACAATACATAGAATATGTGTAAACTTATCAGATTCTACTTCTGTTATTTACATGTTTTGTGAATGGCAGTGCACTTTTAATTCAACTAGTTTAGTGTTATCAATGAACATGCAAATATATATAGCAGGGGTCTTAACCTAGGTTGAGATACACATTTTGTTCATCATGCCATTTTATTGGATTCCCACGAGTTGGACCAAGAACTGCCTGCCCACGTGCAAGGCAGACTCACTTAATATGTGCAAGAGCTTAATGAAGTTGTTTACATAGTACATTTCAGTATACATTATGTTGGAGTGGCAGAATGGGTCACTGAGCTAATTTTACAAATGAATATTGGGTCATTGAGCTAATGCCTTATATACAATATCTGTAATAGTTAAAAAGGACACACAAAAAGAAACACTCACCTACAGTGTTGGGAGATTATGTTATAGCTTCCTTTACATAAAGCATGCCAATGAAACATGTTTTATAGATGTTCTTGTTTATTGAAATCAAAGTGTATAAACCAACCAAATCTGCTGTTAATTCATATGTACAAATGTAATAATACTATACAATACATAATCCAATTTGACAGATATCATACCTCCCAGTTGTCCATATTTATTACAAATATCTTTATTGATACATTTTTCAATAACAATAATAATAATGTTAACAGTTTGAGGAAAATCCCTGTTTTGTGTCCTTATCGCTCTGTCCCTCATTTCTATATTAATGTCCCTCTTTTCTAGTAATAATAAAAATCACAGTAGTGTGTCTTTAAACAGTAAATTGTTTTTAGTAAGTCACATAAAATTTCACAAAACAGCACCACCCCTAGCCACATTCCCATTCCCACTCCTAAAATAAAAAAGGGTCCCTCTTTGTCAATTTGAAATATTGGGAGGTATAGGACATAGACAGTGATAAAACAATGCTATTCCCACGAGGACACATTCAGAACAATATGAAATTAATGTAAGGATTCTCATTTAAGTTATACATCTTTTTATTAGATTAAACAAATATATGCAAATACAGCAATTCCCAAGGAACATATCTAGATGACTCACCATCTCTATGGGAAATACCAGACTTTTGCTTTCGTTTGCATCTTTTTAGATTAGAAAGCAGATCCTGGAGGATATTGTTACCATCACAGGGGTTTTGCTGAATGGGCTGAATTGAAGCCCAGCTAAAATCCCGCTAAGGGAGGACGTTTCAAATATTTTCTCTGAATGGCAGAAGGCAATACATCAAAATATATTGTAAGACTTGGGAATGCGCGCTAAGCGAGTGTCTCCCTATGCTCTGAGCAATTATGTTATGTGATAAATTTGTAATAGCTCTTTATTCCAGCACTTCATGGCGATTATTAGCTATCATTTTTTAGAAACTGTGTTTACAGAGATGAATCCAGCACTTGACAAATTAAAAAAAGAATCATGGGTATAAATATGTTTGGGAGCTTGTGTATTCCCATAAAAGTGAAAGAGCCTGAGAGTAATGCTATATTAAATAGTGATTTAACAACATTGTTATAATGGCTTCCACCATTATTTATTAAGGCATCTGTAGCACCATACTTGTACTATAAATAAAAACAAAGCATGTACAGTTTCATTAACTGGTTGTTAATCAAAACAGTATTAAAATGTAATAGGGGTGGGGGGAGGGGTATTTTTTTTAAAGTGCTTGTTTGGACAAATAAATACAATAATTAGCATTTTTCCCAGTTGTCCAGGTTCAGTAGGACAGTCACGATTTCAGGCTCCTATCCCACTATCCCTGATTTTCTGCTATTGTGGACAGCAGGGAACTGTTCCCCGAAAGAGCACAAGCGAATAATTAGACATGCTCGCAATACACTAAAGGCCCATGCTCACAGGTCTATAACTGCACTCTGTGCGGGGGTCAAGTCCTGTGGAATAAAGTGTGGGAACTCACCCAATATCCATCCCCCCCAAAAAATACACTTGTTTGCATATATAAACGCGTGCACACACACACTGACAGGTGCACGCATACACATTCACAGACACACACACACAGATACACAGACAAACACTCATACACACACAAACACAGATACACACACAGACACACACACAGACACATACACACTCACGCACTCACAGACACACATATACACTCACAGACAGACACACACATACTCAGACACACACACACACATTAATCATATTTTTTTTAATTTAAAAAAGTCCACCCAGCCTCCTTACCTGGAGAGCTGGCGTGGACCTGTCCCTGGGGTCAAGTGGGGCTTCAGTGAGGCGGGCGCCTGTCTATCGGTCAAACGTGTTCTCTCTGATCTTCGCAACGTGGGCTGTCTACTGATGCCAGGAGCAGGAATATGACGTCATATTCTGGCTCCCGGCATCAGCAAACGGCGCGCGAGGTAGAAGATTAGAGAGAACACAGCTCCCTCGTCGTGTCTGACCGGTAGACAGACGCCCGCCGGGGGGTCCATCCAGTGGCCATCAGGCCACCTCTTGGGCTCCCCCATCACAGAGGGAACACGGGGGACGTTTGGGGGCGGCATTTTTTGCCGTCCCCTGAGTGCCTGCAGGAGCAACGGGAACTGTGTTCCTGCTGTGAAAAAAGTGCAGGAACGCCGTTTCCACGCGTTCCTGCAGGACTCGAGCCCTGACTCTGTGCACGTTCAGCCCTTGGTGCGGTTGGCCAGCATGATTGACACACAGCTTGGCATGCCTTGATGCCTGGATGACATGCCCCATTTTCTGATGGGGCCTGCTTCCCTTTTCAAGTGGGTTTGCACGTTTTGGGTGGTGCCAGTGACTCGGGTTCTGTCATTGATCTACCCCCTAAAAGCTTGCCTACCCCTGTCCCAATTTCATATTTCTATGTGTTAGATTGCATGCGTTTCAATACTTCACCTTTAACAATGTAACAAGATTATTGTTGATATATAATGCTCAAAGTTCAGTAATAGACAAAGCAAAATAGAATAATTATTTGTTAATTAGAGAATGCTACAATTTGTAGCATTACCATTATTACTGACGTTTTGTATAGCCTCAACATATTTTGTATAACAAAAGTTTTACAAGGGGATATATTACAGCTTGTGAACTCCCATGCCCTCCAAGGGAATAATTATTTCACTGTTAATATTTATAACCTTTACATCAAAGAAAAGCATTGCAAACTAAAGAAAATGTCATTAGGTATTATTTTTCTAAGCATTGTGTGATTGGTTGTTTTGATAGCCACTTACTGCGGTCGTTTGGTAGAGCACAAAGAAACACTTTCTAAAATAGTTTTCACAGATTTCTTTTTCATTAGCTAATTTTCTGACATGGTTTGATTCACACACCGTTTAGAAATAATTTAGAGGATTTCCTTTTAACCCTTGTTTTTTTTTTAAAAATATACTGCTGTCACGTGACACTTTCTTGAAATCTTTTTTGTTTTTGTGTTGATTGGTTTAAGTATGTTATTTTTATTTATGTTGAATATAAAATTATCATTTTAAAATTCACAAAACCCCAATGTTATCTTATTAAGAGACTGTACTGAAATTTGATATGGTTGCCATCTTCAACAATAATTAATCAATAATTTTCTGACATTGATATCTAAGGTGTCAACATGGCATTGGAGTATGGCATTGGTGGTGTGGGGAGTAAAACCAGACAGTATCATATTTTTGATCATTGTTCTAAAGATACAATATTTGCTATTCACAAAACAATACTAATAATCTACAAATATTTATTTTCCAGATGACGGAGGGGCGGCGATGCCAGGTTCATCTCCTGGATGATAGGAAGCTGGAGCTTCTAGTGCAGGTAATTAAAATTTTCTTATTTATATGATACTGTTTTTAAGTTCTATTGTGAACACATGATGGAATCTCAACAATATTTGTATGCTTTATATTAAAGTTATTACTAATTGAGTGCTGCAAACTTCGTTTTAGGATCAACATTAGCCATCATTTTTAGTTTTAAGATCATTAGCCATGATTTGTTGGGAACAGTGTTTGCAGAGATGAACCCAGCAGTTTACAAATGAAAAAAAAAGAACCATGGGTATAAATATCTTGTGTATTGCTGGAGTAGAAAGAGTTAGAAAGCAATAGATTTCACTTTCACTTATAAAGGAAAGGATAGAACTATCCAAGGATTTGAATACACTGATCATAAATGGTTAAGATCTGTAAAAATGTGTTTCCTAAGCTGCCCTGTCTGAAGGGGAGGAAATCAGACATCAGTAGAAGGACATTCCGAATCCATGCATGTGTTGGGTGTGCAGGAAATGCTTAGATGTACTGTAGGAATACTGGCCTCCGATGAATGGGCACATTTGAATTCTAGGAAGTGTGTGTTAAGTTACTTTTACACATGGTGCTTAAGATGTTTTCTATAGGTTTTTAATAGGGAGCATTGTGTGTACACAATTTAAGGTGCATCTCAGTTATCAAATTGTTAAAGATTTGAGCGTACATAAACTATAAAGCAGTCTTGTTTTGAAATTTCACGTAATTGTGATAATAATTGATATCACATGATTTTATATACTGGTATTTTAGATATTAAAGACATATTGTTATCTCATAAAAGGGATGATAGCCCCTCCCCTTAGCTTTACTTACCATAATCTCAATCTGGGATTAATTATTTAAGAAATAGTCATTAATCAATTTACCATCCTTAAACCCATTCTCTGCAATATGACTCTTCACCACTCTGGCTGGTTTTAAAATATTGACCTATCTTCTTATTTTCTATTTGTGGACTGTTATTTTCTGTCCTATCCTATGCTTTATTATGTGCTGTTCCCCTTCTTTTATCTCTTCAAGGTCTGATTCCTCCTCCCTTCATTTTTGTTCTTCTCACTCTACCCCAACACGCATGCACCGTCACCATCCCTTTCAGATTAAGTTCAGGATTACTTGTTTTAGAATTGTCTACTTTACTACACTATGAAGCACCTAAACACCTGTTTGTTGTTTCACATATTTGCGGCTCATTTTACTTCTATGCTTGGTTGTGACTCATTGATATATATATTTATATGGACTCTATCACTATGATATCTGGATTTGGAACTTCATTCCAACGAGGTCCTGTAAAATTGTTGCCTAACGGACAGATGGACTATTGCAAACTTCAAATATTATCCGCTGCTTCACCTGCTTCTAACCTGAATTTAATGTAGCCCAGAATGAGGCTCAAAATGCATAGGGTGAATAGTCTTAACAAATATTCTGTATGTGTGATTGTGTTGTGTATATAGATATAGTACAGCAACAATTTACTGCACATCTGGGTCCAGCAGATCAGGTTAAGCAGCAGACATACAAGGACGATACTTGAAGTTTGTTTTTGTCCTTCTCCTAAAAACAGATATGCAACTAATAACCTTTTTTATATATTATGAATTATTATTATATATATTTATTATCATCTGCATATCTTCACGTTTACCAGGCAGCTGGTTGGCACAGTGAATAGGTGACATTATTGTCAGGCTAAAACATAACTGTGCCGTATAATTCCTAACAAATTTAAACTAGACAAGAATATACAGTACTATAGGAAATATTAAAATTCAAATTGTTTCTATGGATATATGTTATATTAGAGAAGTTTCTTTAGCAGTATGGAGCTTAGAAAATACTGCCCCTGGGATGATTGATGTGGAGTTACCAAAATAGTAAAATTAAAATAATTAAATATATATGTTTTTGTGTTTAGCACAATGGAAAACCTCTCTCCTTAAAACTATTGAGATGGTAATTTTAGCTTTCACGAAATTACAATGTACATTCTGGATGCCTCTAGTTCTCAGAAGCCTAAATATGAGCTTTTTCCTAGATATAGTTGAATGCTCAACATATCAAATTTAAGTGAGCAATATCAGCTTATAAGTGATATATTACACTAGTAAATATGCTGTTCAGATTTAAGATCAGCTTTATAAAAACATGTGTTAATAATATTACTCAATTAAAAAAGGTTTTTGTGGGATTGCTTCCAGTCAGTGTGGTATTGTGGCATTTCCTTACTGTTTACAAAGAATTGTTCGTGGCTGTCTGAGACAAACTAATTCAGCTATATGGTAGCTATTGCTGTGAGGTTGCTTTTTAAAATAACAAAGTCAGGATTTTATTTTAGTCATCTTTTTAATATATAGAATAAAAATGTATGTATTCTTTCCATTCCTACCGAATACTTGGGAGAGAACGACTACAATGATCCATTGAAAAAAATAATTGAAAAAATGCTCAATTTCAACAGATGTGCTTAAAAAAAAAAAAGAAAAATAAAGTTTGGAAATGTAATGGATAGGAGGATAATTGGTTTGTTGGGTATTCTTGGTAGGCATGTATTAGATGAGTAGCTACAAGTGAATAAAATAAAAGTAAAGTAAATTATATACTGTAAACGTCAGTTACATTCCACCGTTCTATATTGCATGGAATAGTAATGAATTCCAAGAAGTAGCAAGACCTTGTTGTGGTGGCTGGCCATACATTTTCGATTGTTAAGGGCTTGTCATGTCATTAAATGTGTGCCACATTCTGGGATATTATAGCAAGGAGCTGGAGCTGAATTTCTGGATGTTGTTGCGGTTTTATACCCACAGATACAGCTGAGAGGTGATATCCAGAAAACACCACAATTAAGGGGGAAGTAAAACAAACTGTTTTATATAACTTTTAAATAATATTCACTTTCTATCAGTAGTGTAGCAAGGTGGTGAGGGTTCTATGCATACAATGTGTTTGCCCCTTTATCACTTCAAGTGTTTGCTAAGGGGTTTCCAGGTTTCTGTTCTACATAGCTCTTCCCTGCTCCTTATTTGCCACTTTTTTTTACTACAGCAGCTATAGGGAACATCCATCACATTCTCCCAGGTGATCCCAATGAAAAAAGAAGGCAGCAAGTGGTTCAGGTTTTTAATTGGAACCTCTAGTGCTATATAAGTATATTTGATTATGAGGATGAACTTTGAAGAATAGAAAACTCCATTTAATGTCATGGATATTCTGGCAATGCAGAGAAACTCAAATACTGATAAAAAAAAAAGTCCCTCTAGCTAGAGGGAAAACACACAGGGAGCTAAATAAAAAAAATTAAAAACTCACGTAACAAATTTGAAAGAGTACACTCTATGATTTTAAAGAGATTCTATAGTGCCAGGAAAACCGTTTTCCCGGCACTATCATTTCCTACAGTGCCCCCCTCCCTCGCACCCGACCTCCTGTGGCGCTGAAGAGGTTAAAATCCCTTCCGTCACTTACCTGAATCCAGTGCCGATGTACCTCGGCACTGGGTCAGACTGCGCCCACGCGCCTCCCCCAGCAGGTGGGGGAGACGTAGTGTGCACCAAAAGCAATGCTCGCATTAGGATTTCCCTGTTGGAAAGCATCCATCAATGCTTGCTTATAGGGATTCCGGTGATGCTGGAAGTATTCATGCATCGCATGAGGATGTGCAGCATCATTTAGGTGACCCAAAGTCATCTAAGCACCAGGAAGTCCCTCTAGTGGCTGTCTGGTATACAGCCACTGGAGGAGGAGTTAACCCTAGCAGGTAATTACTGCAATATTACCACTGTAGGGTTAAGGGACATGGGACATTGCACCCAGACCACTTCAATGAGCTGAAGAGGTCTGGGTGCCTACAGTGTCCCTTTAAGTGTAGGTACACATGTGATCTGTGATTAAGGCCTCGATTTAATATTGTTGGATAAGCTTACTAAATGATTAACTATTTTTAGGATAAACTGTTAAAATAATGTTTTAATTGGAATAAAGTTGTTATGGTGTCAGCTGGTCCCTGGCACCAGCTTACCTTTAGTAGTTAAACTGTTCATGAACTCTTTAACCCCAACGTCTGTTCCTCTGCACCGTGTAGCTCTGCCTCTGTCCTTCCCCTTCTCTGAGATTCTTCAAACAGGAAGCTTTGGACTACCGTGGACAGGGGCTCCAGTGATTGGCTGATAGCATCAGCTGACGTTCTAAGCCAATCAGTAACTCACCATTCACAAAACAACTTGAGAAATCTAAGTTTCTAAACTAGACTCTCATGAATGGTTTAACCCCTAAGGTAAACTGGCACCAATGACCTAGTGACACCATAACTATTTTACGCCAGTGAAGCTGTTATAGTGCCTGTAGTGTTCCTATAAATTTTCCCTTTAATAATATTGTAAAGCACTTAAGAAAAAGTTGGAGCTACAAAAGTGCTAGTAATAATAATATTAGCATGCAGAGTTTGATCCAAGAAAGACCATAATTTATTTGGACATTCTGGTAGAGATATGATTGACTTTACGAGTCTTTAAAATTAAGGGAATATATATTAAGTTGAAGTACCTCTTTTATTGAACCCTTAAGATTACTTAATATTTTTTTATGTTGAAGCATCATAAAAAGAAAATAATAAGAAAAAATCAATACAGCTGTCCTAGAAAAGTCACAAAGAGTAAAAAACATAATTTAAAGAAATGGGCTGGGAAATAAGAAGGATTGAATTAAGTCTAACTGATTGCCCTGGATAATAAAGTTTATTTGATGATCTCAGAATATACAGTGAATCAGCTTTCCATGCCTGTGGCATTTTGGTCTAGTACAATGAGAGATGTCACAATGCTTTATAGCTAAGCTGATCTGATTTGTTAATTTCAAGGACAGATCTGCCAGTGTGGAGGAGAGCCGTGTGTGCTGAGTGTTTGCTTCTCAAGGAGACTTTTTTGTTATTAATTCTTTCCTTACCCATTTCTTATAAAAGCTTTGCTCGCTTTGTGCAGCTCAATTGATTTTTTTTTTTCTGTCTAGGAAATCTAGACTGTGCTTCCAGTGTATTAATGCACTCCTGAATCTTTCAGGGCATTGCGGTTAATAGTTACTGTTCCTAAAAATCTAAATAGCTAGCATTACTTAACAAACTTTAGAGTTTAAAGAGGCATATATATTTTCTTAATAGCATTCTTATTCTATTTTAAGTGATTATTTTATCTTATGACTTCTTTTTGTGGTACCTTTGCCGTTTTTTAAAATGACAAAGGTACCACATGAATGCTAACATGTATTTCTGACCCTATCGTGTTAAACCCACCATCTAGTCCTCCTGCCCCCTCAAATATAAAATCTTACTTTTGTTTCAGTCTGCTGCTGCTGGACCTGTCCCTGATTTGCCTCGTTGGCTGACATCATCAGAAGTGATTCTTTTAGCCAATCACAATGCTTTCCCATTGGAAAGCATTGGATTGACTGAGAAGGTCAAGGAGGCAGATCAGAGGCAGATCCAGCAGAAACCAAACACAACCCTGGCCAATCAGCATCTCCTCATAGAAATGTATTGAATCAATGAATCTCTTTGAGGAAAGTTCAGTGTCTCCATGCAGTGTCTCACTGTGCAGCACTTACCCAGGCAGCACCTCTAGCAGCCATCTGAGTAGTCGCCAATGGAGTTATCACTAGGCTGTCATGTAAACACTGCCTTTTCTCTGAAAACACAGTTTTTACTGCAAAACGCCTGAAGGGAATGATTATGCTCACCAGAAAAAAATACAAGATGTAGTTGTTCTAGTAACTATAGTGTCCCTTAAAGCATGGCCAAATACAAAATAATACTCAATATAATTGCACAGAGAGTATAGTAGGAGTAGGCTCTAACATAAAACATAAATGGTCCTAGTGTGTAAGAACAGCACAGGTCTCTGGCCATAAACCAAGTTTGACATATTATCCAGAAAAATGGGCCAGTATCCCACATAAAAATAAACAGACCCAGGAGCATTGTCAGTGATGGGACATGAATTGTTAACATACAGAGCTATAAATATATGCATTAACCTATATATGTATTGCATACTGAGACATGGATTTAATAACATATATTATCCTGTATCTACAAATACCTAGACAGGTCTTCCTCGATGGTTTGTGGTGGGAGGGGGGCAATGGAATACAGGTGAAGCGCTAATTAAAGGCTAATTAGTACAATTAGTACATCTGGAGATACCTTGCCTAACTCTCACCTGCAGTACCAGAGAAATAGGGACTTGTCATAGATACAGGTAAATATAAATGGGATTTTTTTTGCCTAGACCACAGTGTAGAAAATAAATGAAGCAGATGTATGTGATGGAGCCATAATCCACTTTTAGAAACATAGATGACAATGAATGTGAAACAGATTTTAAAAATGACAGTCTTGTACACATCCGCACCTGGGATCATACAGCAGATTGAAACATAATTAAATTTCTCCTGTCAGTCCTCAAAAGAGAAGCATCAGGTATATGTCAGCTAAAATGCACTAACTTGTACAATCTGTTGAAAGCACAACCTCCCTTTTTTTCTCATAGGTCAAGTTGACACAGAGAAACTCAGACTCCATATTTCAGAGATAAGACATGCTAAACATGCGCAGTAGATTTACAGCAATACATAATGTTATATGAGAACATTATATTGTTTGCACTGAAAATGCTATGATTGGTTGATTTTGTCTTCTATTGGATACACCCCTATGAAAACTGTGTTTTTTATATACGCTGTACCCGCATTAAAGAAAGCTACTATTCTCTTTACTTTATCTGACTGGCGCGTGCATTGATTGTTCATTGCATTGAACATACATAGAGACAAGGAAAGCAGAATGGGTTAATGGATAAGTCCATGGCAGCATAAAGGGTTTCCAGACCCTGTACAATTTGAAATTTGAAGCCTAACAGTAATAACCAGGTATAACCTGCACGGTAATTTGAATAATGGCTGAATTCAACTAGAGGACAGCCAATACTAAAATTACATTTTATCACGTTTATTTACTCAATTGAATTTCAAATTTAAGTCCATAGTAACTAAATTGAAACCACAGATAATTTTAGATTTTACAGAATTGTTCCAGTTTGGCTATATTGACTTTAAATATGAAATTCAATTTGAATTCATCTTGAATTCTAATTTTGACACTTTATTTTTATAACATTATTATATATGATCTGTCATTTGGAACTTCCTGTAGAGAAAAAATATGATTTACATTATGTGCTATATGAATAAGGTAATACCGTATATACTCGAGTATAAGACGAGTTTTTCAGCACATTTTTTGTGCTGAAAACCCCCCACTCGACTTATACTCGAGTCACTGTCTGTATTATGGCAACTTACATTACCATAATACAGACAAGGACCACCGGGCTCATTACAAGCCCGGCGGTCCTGTTGGGGGCTGGCAGAGAGCTGTAACTTACCTTTCCTGCAGCTCCTGTCAGCTCCCTTCTCTCTCCTCCGGTCCGGTCAGCTCCCCTGTCAGCTCCACTGCAAGCCTCACGAGAGCCGCGGGGTCAGAGCGTTGCAACGGGTTACCGTGGCAAAGCTCCGCGTGGCACTCAGACTTGCAGTGGAGCTGACAGGGGAGCTGACCGGACCGGAGGAGAAGGGAGCTGACAGGAGCTGAAGGAAAGGTAGGTAACAATTCTGCCAGCCCCCCTCCTACACAGCCAATGCCACTGGACAACCAAGAAATGAGAGCGCCCCTCCCTGAACATGTATCAAGCAGGGAGGGGGGACAAAAAAATTTAAATAAAAATTTAAATAATAATAAAATTTCAATATTAATAATATAAAAAAAAACATTAAAATAATAATAATAATAAAAAAAATAAATAAAAATGCCCACCCCCCACCAAGGCTCTGCTTCACATACACAAACACATACTGCATTCATACACACACACACTGCATTCATACACACATTCATACACACACACTGCATTCATACACACACACACACACACTGCATTCATACACACACACACACTGCATTAATACGCAAACACACTGCACTCATACACACACACACACCGCATTCATACAAACACACTGCATTATATACACACACACACACTGCATTCATTATATAGACACACTGTAAATAAATATTCAATTAATATAATTTTTAGGGGATATAATTTTATTTAGAAATTTACCAGTAGCTGCTGCATTTCCCACCCTAGTCTTATACTCGAGTCAATAAGTTTTCCCAGTTTTTGGGATTAAAATTAGGGGTCTCGACTTATATTCGGGTCGACTTATACTCGACTATACGGTACTTGTTGTGATTTTAAATCTAAACATTTAGGATAAAGGGACACTATAGTCACCAGAACTACTAAAGTTTAATGTAGTGGTTCGAGTGTCTGTAACATGTCCCTGCAGTGCTAGCACTGTAAAAAGGCAGTGTTTACCTTGCTGTCTAATAGCACCTCTAGTGGCAGTCACTCAGAAAGCTACTAGAGGTGCTTCCTAGCCTAAGCAGCACTTATGTTCAGCATCTTCTCACTCTGCGTGGAAACGCTGAATGTTCCCCATAGAGATGTATTCATTTAATGCATCTCTATGAGTAGATGCTGATTGGTGCATTGCAGCATTTTGCAGCGCATGCGCAATAGTCTCCCACTGATTTCCTATGGGATTGGCTGAGATAATCTAGACTGGTGATCTCAGCCGTGGAGGCAGGGCCATCTGTGATGATGGAGAAAAGGTAAGTTTAATCATCTTATTTGCCACAGAGAGGTAGATGAGTTGGGGACCATAAAAGATAGTTCAACACTATAGTGTTAGGATACATGTTTGTATTTCTAACACTATAGTGTTCCTTTAAGTTAATAGTTCAATTTTCAATCTTAGTTCTGCAGTCTCAGATAATTGGACAGAAATCACAAAAGCACAAGTGTGCATTAGAATTTAGGTGAGTCATACTTTAAAATGGCTATATATTACTGTTCTGTGCATTACCCCTGTTCTGAAGGCAGACATGTGATAAGACTGATGAGTCATATTGTCTTCCTGCAGTGATAGTGTGCATGTCAAATCTATCAAATTTCAGAATATCCAGTTGTAGATTGGTAGTTCTGTCAGGTGGCATTAGATCAGTGCAATGTCATGAGAAAATGGGTAATAATCAGATGGTGGTTTTAGCGGATGCTTAACAAATGCTTTCTACGTCTGTTTACTTTGATATATCTGATAAGAGACTTCAGATGGTTTGGAGTGAAGCCCAAAATTGCATCTGTCAATGGGAGCCTTAAAAATGTAGGACATTTTTATTTTATTTTATTACACAATAAACATGTTCTCTTTTTTACTGAAGTGCAAATAATAATGTGATTATATATAAAATGTATATTTGTTTTATAAAGTTCCACATAAATAACCAACAACCTTATTGATGGCCTGGAATAATGTCTAATTGCACCATGTTCATGTAAAGTTTACTGTATAGTATGAGCCCAGACTTCAAAGTTGGTGTCATCCCAGCATGCAACGTGTCAGATTGACAGAATGCCTAAAGTGGACAAATGGTATCTCCAGAAGTAGACCAAATTCTGGACTTTTTATAAGTTTGCTTTTTGCCCGGGTCTTGGTCGGTTTTCCACTTCAAAATATGTTGTGATTGAATTGAAAGTATCCACCAACTGTTCCAGATTTCAGATCTGGTGGGACTGTTGCAGACTTAGAACTCAAGTCCTTCCATGCTCTGTCATTCCTCCTTTGTCCTAAATCTCTGTAAGAACAGCAAAAACATTTTCAAATTGATTATTTGCACGTGCGTGAGCAAGGAGTAGAATGTAGGCGCTCACTGTGAGGTCCCTTTTACTAGACTATTTCTGGCATAGCTGACTGGCAAGCTGCCTGCAGTACTTTAAACAGCATTAGCATTTCTTCTTGAGAGACCGTGATCCTTATATCCAGATTTACTTTTGCTAACATCTGTTTACAAGTATATACAAAGAAACAAATATACACTACCTGCATGCAAATGTGGTACATTTTATTGACAGACAGCATGTCATTTTAAGGAGCCTTCCTGAATAATGCCATTTTAAGTATAGTCAATCATGTATGTAGTGTAAATCATATAGCACTGTGTCCAAGCATCCTAAGATTTGAAATGGCTAAAGAAGGACACTTTAATTTTAGGGATATGCCTGGAAGTGTACCAAGCTGGGATAATTTTCCAGGACATTTTATTACACTTACAGACCTACTAAAAACTATTTATACAACTTATAATGTCATTTAGAACCAGCCTACAGCATCGTATTTACACAGAATAATATCTAAACACATTTACTATTATTTTATGTGTTTTAGGAGGAGCAGTCCCTATTTTGGGACAAATTCCCTCTGTCCCTCTTTTATATCCTAATGTCTGTCTTTTCTATAAGCTGTATGTTATTGGTCTAAGTGAGTGCATAACATAGTGCCATAACAATATTATTCATAGTAATGTGTCTTTGCCAACAATAAATGTGTTGAATTAGATACATTGTTCTTGTTCTAAATTACATTTTAGTTGCATAAATTATTAGTGAATCACCTAAATTTTCCCAGCCCCTGTGTTCCTTTTTGTCCATTTGAAATGTTGCAAGGTATGCATATTACAGAAAATTTGAAAGCTGTTTCATTTAGTTATATTGATATACACAGCAAAAACAGGTATCTACAGTAGATGGTTTAAAGAATAGATAAGAGGGACTGAGGGTTTTAAATGTAAAATTGGACTCTTCCATTTAAACAGGGACACTTGGGAGGTGTGAACCGTGGAGCTTGAAGCTAAATACTAAAGTTGTCTTTATATAACAACATGATTAATTTGGTGTTATCTAGTTACAGATAATAAATGTACAAAACTAAATTGCTTTCTCAATTTGAGGCTATTAAAAATGAATTGATGATATTACATGCATGAACAGATTGTACAAGTTAGTGTATTTTAGCTGACATGTACCTGATGCTTCTCTTTTGAGGACTGACAGGAAAAAAATAATTATGTTTCAATCTGCTGTATGATCCCGGGTGCGAATGTGTAAGAGATTGTCATTTTTAAAATATGTTTCAGATACATTGTCATCTATGTTTATAAAAGTGGATTGTGGCTCCATCAATTACATCTGCTTCATTTATTTTGTACAGCGTGGTCTAGGCAAAAAATTCATATATTTATTTTATACCAGGCAGAGACCAGCATTTTAATAGATATATATACAGCATGGTCACCAGTCTGCTTTTCCTTACAGGAAAAAAATAAAAATAGGTGCCTGCTTCTTTTATGGACACAACTGGGTTACATTTATAATATACTAATTAATGGCTGTGGTGCCTGGTGACAACATAGCACCATAACAGCTTAGATTAATGGATGTGGTGCCTGGGGACAACATAGCACCATAACAGCTTTATTCTGATTAAACTGTTAGGGTGCCCAGAGTTCCCTTGTAACTGACCAAGTATTTTAGGGCTTAAAGGGACACAATAGTCACCAGAACAACTACAGCTTGTAACTGCAGGCTTGTTGTTGTAAACACTGTCTATTCAGAGAAAAGGCAGTGTTTACATTAAAACCTAGGAAACCTCAAGTGACCACTCCTCAGACATCCACTAGAGGTGCTTACTGGACCAGTCCTGCACATTGTGCAGCACTGACGTTCAGCATCTCCACACATGGAGATGCATGGAGACACTGAATTTTCCCCATAGAGATGCATTGATTCAGGAGGAGATGCTGATTGGCCAGGGCAGAAATGATGATTGGCCAGGGTTTATTTGGCTCCTCCTTGGGAAAGCTTTGTGATTGGCTGAAATAATCCATTTTGATAATGTCAGCCAAGGAGGCAGGGTCAGACTCAAGGAGCCCTTTGCAGTGCTGGAAAAAAGTGAGCAAATCACCTTTCTGACCCGAGCTAAAGGGGGCTGACCACCTAAACTGTGGTTTTAGAACTATAGTGTCAGGAATACACATTTGTGTAACTGACACTATAGTGCTCCTTTAAAAGCTTTTTTTGTCCATTTGTGAAATGTGATATATATATCTGTTTTCATCATCTTGTCTCTGATATGAGAAGTAACTCACTCTATAGTGTTAAAGGGACACTATCGGCCCCTGTCCCTTTAAGCCTGCAATGTAAAACATTGCAGTTTCAGTGAAATGTCTCCCGTCTTCTAGTTCCCCAATGGAAGGCATTGATTCTGTGCTTTCCTTTGAGGAAACTCTAATGACGTTGTGGGTGGAGACCAAGCAAGCGCAGAGGGACTTTGACGCTGAAAACAGGTAAGAGGGGGAAAAGGGTTTTTAACCCTATCATGTCCGCAGGTGTGGGGAGGACTAATAAGGTAGGCATATTATACTGTTAGGAATGCAGTTTTTATTCCGAACGATATAGTGGTCCTTGAATGCAAACATTTTTATTCTTGCAGCAATAACCAATGTCCCCTATTTACTGTTCATACTAATAATAAAAATAAAAAAACATAAGTAAAATAAAATAGTTTGCACAAAAATATTTATTCAGTTTATTTGTGTAAAAACAAATAATTATGGCAATATTGAACAATGCAGTTGTGACGCCATGATACAAATGAAAGAAAAAAAAGAGAAGAAAAATAGTGCAATTTATCAGAGCTTTTCATCACACTGCCTCAAGATTATAAATTTCACATTCTTGGAACTTATCTATATTGTTTACTAAATGAGCCTTTAATATAGCAGGTAGACTCATTAATTTCCTTTTCTGAAATGCTCACATTTTATCATGAATCCCCTTGACTTTGCTGCAGTTTATTTTAGAAAGAGTTTAACACAGAACAACCTGAGCTAGTTGAAGGTTTTATTTCAATGTCAAAAAGTAATATTTTTTTTATTACTTTGTTGCCAGTGGCAGCATTCAGAATGAGCACATACACAATGTGTTCACATTGATTGCATATGTGAAAGAATGCATAAGCTTTAACATGATCAACTGAAATGCACTTTACAAAACAAGTGTCTTTTTAATCCATCTATATGGGGGAGATAGGCCTCCCCCCAGGTCCTCTGGCTTGTATTTCTGGTCCAGGCATGCTTGACTTTACTCACGGCAAGAACGTTGACTTTAAGAAAGAAGTCAATTACTAGTCTATGGCTGGGGAGCGTGCTGAAGGCAAAATGTTTCATCTTATTATGTTAATCACGGACATTTGCAACACAGAAAATATAGGCTTTTAAAATGCACACAACATCCAGTTTTGAATAACGTTTTGTTTGTGGCCCAATCCTGACAGATTTGCTTATTGATGTTCTAAAATTAATATCTTGTTGCCGAAGTAATTTAAAATTTCTCTCGCCAGGCATTCTTTATACATTTTTATGTTGAAATTCACTTTGGTTTAACCTTTCTTAGTGTATTCTTAAATAGCACAATACACACTGTAACAGGGGTTGATGGAAATGTGTCAAATGCAAGGTAGCCTAACACACATTAATAAAAGTCACTATTGGAATTATCGCAAAATACATAATTCACATATTAAAGGAACACTTTAGTGTTGGGCGATACAAGGATGTATTCTTAAAACTGTAGTGTCCCTCTAAGATGAGGTAAAGGGGTATCTAGTATGGAAGTAGGAGGTGGATTTAAGAAGTGTTAAAAAGTAAAGGGGGATAAAAAAAATTAGGGATCTGTATAGGGAGAGCCGGTTAGCAAGACACAAATAGAGATACAGATGATAGGTTAAGTAAAAAGTAAAGAGACTGAGAAGAAAAACGGGTGCTCATAATCGATTTGGAACTTTTAGTTCAGTTATTTGATTTCTGTAGAAGATTTGGCACAGCTCGAAAGCATCCCCATTAGTGTCGTATAAGTACTATAACTTTGGAGGAGAACTCAAAGGTGTGCAATCTCTAAGGAAACAAGGAATTAGCTGGTTTCCATTGTAATTAGTGCTCCTCATAACGTTTCCTTACATATGACCAAATCAGCTGTAGTATCCTGGTTACAGGGACACTATAGTCATCAGAACAACTTTAGCTTTATTTTCTGTATAGATCATGCACCTGCAGCCTCACTGCTCAATTCTCTGACATTTAGGACTTAAATCACTTTGCTTCTACAGCTCTAGTCACACCTCCCTGCATATGACTCACACAGCATTCCTAAACACTTACAATAAAGTGAGATGTAATGTTTACATTTTATTTATAGTACAGTCTGTTTATTTTAGAATTTTTTATATACTGCTCTGTTAATAGCCTCAATTTACAGAGCAGGAGATAAACACTTCTAAATCAAGTTAACATCTGATTGAAAATGACAGCATTTTTTTCATGAATGCTGTGTGAGTCACAGCCAAGGGAGGTGTGGTAATGGCTGCATAAACAGAAACAAAACTAATTTAATTCCTAAGTGGCAGAGAATTGAGCAGTGAGACTGTATGTGCATGATCTAAACAACCAAACTAAGCTAAAGTTGGTTTGGTAAGCACAGTATCCCTTTAAGTCCCATATTCAATGAATATATCTACTACTCTCAAGCCCACGTGTGAAAAGTAGATTTACTTGTTATGCAAACAAAAAAAAACATAATTCACATATTCATTAAATTATAATCGTGTGTCAAGATGGATGCATTAACTAGCAAGTTGTGATAAGACAATAACAGGTCCGAATAATTAAGTTCAATACAATTTCCCAATCTAATTATTTTTTTTTTAAGTTTTCAAAATGTTTAATTTAGATTTTTTTTTACTTTGATAAATTTGTTTACTAAGCTTCCATTTTTTTCTTCAGCATTCAAATAGTTAAAAATGAAAATGTCAACAAATGTTAATGTATCCCCACTTTCTACAAATACATAGTCACTTATGATAGTGGACCTACATGAGTTTTCAGAAAGCATGTAGTCATAAATTCTGGCAGCAATTTGCATCTTTGGAGATGCTTTATGTTTCATATTTTGGTGGAACACTGCAATGTGTTTTCACTCTTCAATATAATTGGACGAGTAAAGAAAGGAAGGGTACTATGGTGTAAAGGGATTCTTTTATGGTGGTTTATGAGCTTAATGGAAACCCGCTGTTCAGAAATAATTGTGTTTTCAAAACCTCAGCCTCCTTTTTCCAGAGACACAATGAAAGCATGAATATGCAGTATCCTAGAACAAAACGGCCTGGTAAATCAATTCCATGCATGTTTGGGTTAACCATTTCAGTAATTCAGAGCTTTGCCAAGCAATCTGACAGGGTATATTTATTATTTTAACAAAGTCTGATAAGAAATATATGTATATATAATATAGAGAGTCCTATAAATAATATATAGTTGTTAGAAGAGTTATTTAGATGTATACATAAAAATGTGTTTTTCTCCTCCTAATATCATTAACCATGTTGCATTTTCTTTAATAGGAATCTCATTTTTGTTATAATTTAAAATAAAAGATTTAATGTAGTATATAATTAAATAGCATACCAAATGCTAATTACTTAATGGGGGCAGCCATACTAAGATCTCTTTGATCAACGGCACTGGTTATACTACCTCAGACCAATTCATGAATTTTCAGTGAAAAAAAATAATTTCTTTTTCTTTTAATACTGCACTCCCACATCTAGTGACACAAAGGGACTCAGAAAACTAAGTATTCCAATTTTCCTTACACTGCACATTTCACCACACCAGGCCCCCGACAGTCCTGCCTTTGGGGGTCCTGCCCCACCTTCCGCTTCAGTTTCCTGTTGTCTTGCAGGCGGGCCTGCCAACTACAGAGACCGCATCATTGGAAAAGCCTCCTCAGGGACATGCCCATCCTTTTCTAATTCTGTGAGCTTGTATGTTGGAATGTATGCCACACAGACAAATGCACACTTTTTCCTTCTCTTTTTAATTCTCTGAAGACCATGCTTTTACAATCTCATTTCTTTATGGATTTCTGACATCTACTCTTTAGTCGTTCAAACCGTTATCTTGCTTCCTTACTTATTGGATTAAAGTCCATCTATCATCTTTGGTAATTGTCATATCCTAGACACCTCTACCAGCTTTGATCCCTCCAAAGTCTTTGTTACTGCTTTCTCTTATAATATTTTTTTGTGTCTACTACCTCTCCCCCATTTTCAATATTCTCTTGTTTTTGGGATAGCATACATCCCAGCACTCCTGCATTAGGCAGCACCCCTGGTTTTAGGGTCCTTCTCTGCCAGAGAGATTATGCATTCACAGTATAGGCTGACCTTACCTTTTATGGGCAAACTCACCTCATGGTGTGTCCTTGGTCTGCCCATTGTACCTCTACCCTCCATCCCGAATTCATGCCTCCTAATATTGGGAAGTATGACTTATCCAATTACCATTACAACTTCCTTTTTAGAATTCCCACTAAGAATTAGCGCAGAAGCCAGGCAAGGCACAGTTTTAGGAAGGATAAGTCTCCCTGAAAATGCTGTGTTTTGCTAAAAAATATGCTACTTTACTCATAGTAAATAAAATTTATGTTTTGTGCATCTGTTTCGGTTACCCTAGCCCTAGACCACTAAGCTCCCCAACAGCAGAAAAATCAACAAAATATACAAGAACAAAACTATGAACTAAAACCATACCCTGGGCAATACACAGTATAGAACAAAATGAAAAGGTTGCAAAGTTATGGCATTAAATCTCCCACATTGCTCCTTAAAGTGTATAAATGTATAATGTAATGGAGTAATAGTGTTTGGCTGTTGAATTGTTGCATGTTTTCCTTTTCATAAGATGTAAAAAAACAAACAAAGGCACACACATCAGCAAAGGCTGCAGTGTGCACTGTGTTGTTTCCCTGTTAGAAGCCTCTTTCATTCCATGTGAGGTCCGTGCTCGTGGAATGGGTGAGACATTCTTAACCGTCGGTATAAGCTCATTGTTCACTGGCGGGATACATGAGTCATTACAAATGTGGCTACTGGAGCCAGTCACTGCCAGCTGCATAACACAGTATTGTCATAGGAGATACGTACAGACTCCGCATGAACATTGCCCTTCTAACTGTGGGTGAATCACACTTCTCTGTGTACTTTAGGAGGAAGGGGGTGAAAAGTGCAGCTGAGTTAAATAAAATTGGGAAAAATATTCAGTTACAGCCCCTGGACATTATGGCACCATATGTAATTTATGTAATGTGAAAAAAGAGGATCCAATAGCTGGTGCTATTTATTTTTTAAACTCTAGACCCATCAAATATATTAAAATGTGTGTGTGTATATATATATATATATATATATATATATATATATATAGGAAAAACCAAAAAGGTTATGGTGGGGAAAAAATTACTATTGAAAACCTGAAGTCTGTGGATAGTTTATACAATGTTAAACAAAAATCTGCACAACAGTCAAGCCAAAAGACTTACTTTTCCCACAGAAATCACAAATCTGCAGTGATGTTACTACCGAAAAGGATTATGGGTGGGCATATGCAAATTGGTTTAACAAAGAATCACATTTTTGCCTCATTCCATTTTAAACATGAATTCCTTTGAGTCTGTGTTTGCTGTATACAACAGCTTTGAAACAAAACTTAGGAGAAGATGCAAAGCCAGTGAACCACTCATGGACAGCTGTTTCATTGTTAATGCAAATCATCAGCATGAGGTTGGTTACTGGTTTGCTTACTGAGGCTTGGCAGTGCCTGAGAAGCAAAAACCAAAAAAGGTTATGGTGGGGAAAAAATTGTGCCTACCCAGAATCCTTTGCGGTAGGTAACATCACTGAAGATTTGTGATTTCTGTGGGAAAAGCAAGTCTTATGGCTTGACTGGTGTGCAGATTTTTGTTTAACATTGTATTAAAATTAATTTTATATATGTATATATATATATATATATATATATACAGGGAGTGCAGAATTATTAGGCAAGTTGTATTTTTGAGGATTAATTTTATTATTGAACAACAACCATGTTCTCAATGAACCCAAAAAACTCATTAACATCAAAGCTGAATATTTTTGGAAGTAGTTTTTAGTTTGTTTTTAGTTATAGCTATGTTAGGGGATATCTGTGTGTGCAGGTGACTATTACTGTGCATAATTATTAGGCAACTTAACAAAAAACAAATATATACCCATTTCAATTATTTATTATTATCAGTGAAACCAATATAACATCTCAACATTCACAAATATACATTTCTGACATTCAAAAACAAAACAAAAACAAATCAGTGACCAATATAGCAACCTTTCTTTGCAAGGACACTCAAAAGCCTGCCATCCATGGATTCTGTCAGTGTTTTGATCTGTTCACCATCAACATTGCGTGCAGCAGCAACCACAGCCTCCCAGACACCGTTCAGAGAGGTGTACTGTTTTCCCTCCTTGTAAATCTCACATTTGATGATGGACCACAGGTTCTCAATGGGGTTCAGATCAGGTGAACAAGGAGGCCATGTCATTAGATTTTCTTCTTTTATACCCTTTCTTGCCAGCCACGCTGTGGAGTACTTGGACGCGTGTGATGGAGCATTGTCCTGCATGAAAATCATGTTTTCTTGAAGGATGCAGACTTCTTCCTGTACCACTGCTTGAAGAAGGTGTCTTCCAGGAACTGGCAGTAGGACTGGGAGTTGAGCTTGACTCCATCCTCAACCCGAAAAGGCCCCACAAGCTCATCTTTGATGATACCAGCCAAAACCAGTACTCCACCTCCACCTTGCTGGCGTCTGAGTCGGACTGGAGCTCTCTGCCCTTTACCAATCCAGCCATGGGCCCATCCATCTGGCCCATCAAGACTCACTCTCATTTCATCAGTCCATAAAACCTTAGAAAAATCAGTCTTGAGATATTTCTTGGCCCAGTCTTGACGCTTCAGCTTGTGTGTCTTGTTCAGTGGTGGTCGTCTTTCAGCCTTTCTTACCTTGGCCATGTCTCTGAGTATTGCACACCTTGTGCTTTTGGGCACTCCAGTGATGTTGCAGCTCTGAAATATGGCCAAACTGGTGGCAAGTGGCATCGCGGCAGCTGCACGCTTGACTTTTCTCAGTTCATGGGCAGTTATTTTGCGCCTTGGTTTTTCCACACGCTTCTTGCGACCCTGTTGACTATTTTGAATGAAACGCTTGATTGTTCGATGATCACGCTTCAGAAGCTTTGCAATTTTTAAGAGTGCTGCATCCCTCTGCAAGATATCTCACTATTTTTGACTTTTCTGAGCCTGTCAAGTCCTTCTTTTGACCCATTTTGCCAAAGGAAAGGAAGTTGCCTAATAATTATGCACACCTGATATAGGGTGTTGATGTCATTAGACCACACCCCTTCTCATTACAGAGATGCACATCACCTCATATGCTTAATTGGTAGTAGGCTTTCGAGCCTATACAGCTTGGAGTAAGACAACATGCATAAAGAGGATGATGTGGTAAAAATACTCATTTGCCTAATAATTCTGCACTCCCTGTATATATATACATACATACACACACACTGATAAGTCACAACATTAAAAACACCAGCCTAGTATAGTGTAGGTTCCCCTCGTGCTGCCAAAACTTCCCTGATGCATTGAGGCATGGTCTCCACAAGACCTCTGAATGTATCCTGTGGTATACTGGTATCTTACACCAAAACATAAGCAGAAGTGGTGCTTAATTAATTTAAGCTGACATTAGTTTATGAATATGCTGCCTAGATATCTGTCCATAGTTACCTGATAATGACTAAGTAATTAAACATACCCAGCATGGCATCATTGGAATCTCTGCAAATCACTCTAATTGCATAGCTTATTTGCTTGCAATTAGTTAATAAAAAGCTAGTCTTGGACCATCATTTTTGGCACTTTAACTGCAGTGAGATCATATGTGTGTCTGTACAATTCTCAGTGAGAATGTATTATGATGATATTAGAGATCTCCCTGAGTTGGAGTGTGTATATGTCACAAGCTGTTTTACAGTAACATGGTTTTGTATTGCTTATTGTTCAGTAAACGTGTTGTTACCTCGAATCCAAGGTGAACTCTGAAAGCAACAAAGGCAAAATTCATTTCACTGCTATACTATTAAGTAGGAAACAATACAATGTTTGGCTCCTCTGGCCAGTCCCACTCATGGGGATAATAGAGGCTGACTTTTTGTGTTTTATACTTTTCTTCTATAACAAAAGAAATAATTAAAACCTCTTGTATCCTTTCAAGTAAAATGGTAATTTTATGTAAATCTGTAGTACTTTTTATTGCTGTTCTTGATTCTGCCATTTAGCAAATTGAGCGATTTCTTTGATTCTCTCTGTTGCATCATGAAAGTTGGAGAACTTTACAAGATGATGTAAATACATATAATAATATATGGCCATTTAAAAATGGAATAAAAATAAATGTCACCATTCTCTATAAATGTGCGAGCGTAAGAGCCAACAAAGATTGGCAATGATATTAAACATACAAATACAGTAGAAAATTATAATTATTATTTAGATAGTGCCAACCTATCCTGCACACTGTACAGTGCGTGGATGGATGGACAATAAGTCATTGTAAAATTGGTGAGGTCCCTACTCATGACATTGCACTCAAGAACTTCTAGTCTAGAGGCGATGAAATTCCAGGAATCATATGTACAGTAACATCCTCTATCACCATCTAAATTACATCATGCTTACCACTAATAATCACATTTCCTGAGCATGCAGCTATTAGCGGCGAGTATGACTTCAGTCTGATGGTGATATAGGATGTGACTGTATGGGTTGGTTTTTTTTTCTCAGAGACATTAATTCATTTATTGAGAAAGTGTATAGGCAGGAAAGTGAGCTTTCTCATGTTTTCTAAGCATGTCCTTGGTGTATGTCATTAACCAAAATGCATGGTTTTGTAATCGATGTTCAATCAATATACATGAGTATATGAATATTTTTACAGAGTATATAAGGCAATATGGCCAAATAACAGGCTTTGGGCCTACAACTAGAGAGTGTTTGTTGACAGCAAAGCTGCTAGTGTTAGCCAAGAGAAATTCAGAAATAGTAATGGAAGTTACTTAGAAATGTGTGCAATGCAGTGTTTACCCGCTTGCTTTCGCACACTCTAACGCCTCTGTTTGGGCATTTTCTTTATGCTTTTTAATATTCATTGGTTTCTGCCTCTCCAGCTTTCACAGCAAATGCAAAATGCAGCAGATTCAGTTTTGTCTCTAGTGTTTCTGCTGTATTTCCAGCCGCTGGGTGGCCTTGTGAATAGAAACACTATATATAAAGTAATTGAATGTAACCAGGTGCTTTAGATCACCGTCTGTTTTGTAAATATTCATGGCTGCTTAACATTTGTCCCTCTGCTCGCTGAAGCAATAAATAGCATTTGGAATGTGTGGCGGCTGTGCTATTAGTGGAAGGTGTGAATATAGGTAGACTTGTATTGCAAATGTAAACGTTATCTGTGATGAAAAATTTGTATAGTACAAGACATTTTCCATCATAAAAGACCCATGTTGCTGCACTCACTTCTAGATTTGGCAGATACTTTGTTGCCTGCTAGCTAACAGACCAAATGCTGAGCTACTGTGTGATCTCAGCTCTGTGTGAGGAAATCTAAATCATGTGCACTTGCAGTCTGCTAATTTGTGAGCACTTGGCTTTTTATATGAATATATGAAAGATATCAGAGTTTACAAACACACTGCCAGAAATAGTAGTGTACCTAGACTTACTTGAAATCATAGGCGTGCACCCTAATCCCCGCGGCACTCCTATGTATATTGAGACCGGCAGGGGAGATCTCAGGATCTCCCCTGTCGGCTCATGCAAAGCCGGCGCTATCCAAGCGCCGGCTCTGCCCTCAGCCTCCCTCCCCACCAACCCACAGGCAGGGAGGGAGGCAGGAGAGGACCCAGGGAGCTCTTGCCAGTAGCTCCACCGGGTTCCTCTCGTGGGATTCTGAGCGTTGCCATGGCAACGCTCAGATCTCGCGAGAGTGAACTCTAGCCCCGCAAGCTAGAGTTCACTCTCCACTGGACCACCAGGGATGGAAGCAGCAGAAAGGATCCCCCTTCCCAGGCATAAGGTAGGAAGGGAGGGGGGATATTTACTAAATGTCCCCCACATAATCACCCAAACATACAGCACCCACATACAGCACCCCCCACACACAGCATCTACACACATACAGCACACACACCCTTACACAAACAGCACCCTCACACACACAGCACCCTTGCACACACAGCACCCTCACACATACACACACACAGCACCCTGACACACACAGCACCCTTACACACACACACTAACAGTACCTTCACACATATAGCACCCTTACACACACACACTAACAGCACCTTCACACACATAGCACCCTTACACACACACACTAACAGCACCTTCACACACATAGCACCCTTACACACACAGCACCATCACACATACACACAGCACCCTCACACACACTAACAGCACGCTCACACACACAGCACCCTCACACACTAACAGCACCCTCACACACTAACAGCACCCTCACACATACACACAGCGCCCTTACATACACAGTGCCTTCACACACACAGTGCCCACACACACACACACAGTGCCCCCCCCCACACACACACAGCAGTATATGTGTGTATATATATATATATATATATATATATATATATATATATATATATGTACACACAGCGTGTGTGTTTGTGCTTTAGGGTGCACACCCTTATACAATAGGCTGTGCATGCCTATGCTTGAAATATAAGCATATAAGCAGGTGAGAAATGTCTGCAGGAGCTGCCCACCATAGGAAAGTATTCAGTTTGCTACAGCCATTGAGAGAGCAGGATACGGGACATGGCTGTGCTAGGAATAAGGACAGAATCAGTGCTGGCTGAGGACTGGTGACTTTTTAAAGGACATGATTTTTTGCTGAGAAGGTAGGGCTACTGACAGGAACATGACTTGTGAGTGGGGAGAGTTAGAGAAAGAGAAGGGGAAAGGGAGTGTCGAAATAGGGTTAGAGACGGATACATGGCTGGGGTATGAGGAGGGGGTTACCATGGCTGGGGTATGAGGAGAGGGTTAGAGATAGATACATGGCTGGGGTGTGAGGAGGGGGTTAGAGACAGGTACATGGCTGGAGTATGAGGAGGGGGTGACCATGGCTGGGGTATGAGGAGAGGATTAGAGATAGATACATGGCTGGGGTATGAGGAGGGGATTAGAGACAGGTACATGGCTGGGGTATGAGGAGGGGGTTAGAGACAGGTACATGGCTGGGGTATGAGGAGGGGGTTAGAGACAGGTACATGGCTGGGGTATGAGGAGGGGGTTAGAGACAGGTACATGGCTGGGGTATGAGGAGGGGGTTAGAGACAGGTACATGGCTGGGGTATGAGGAGGGGTTTAGAGACAGGTACATGGCTGGGGTATGAGGAGGGGGTTAGAGACAGGTACATGGCTGGGGTATGAGGAGGGGGTTAGAGACAGGTACATGGCTGGGGTATGAGGAGGGGGTTAGAGACAGGTACATGGCTGGGGTATGAGGAGGGGATTAGAGACAGGTACATGGCTGGGGTATGAGGAGGGGGTTAGAGACAGGTACATGGCTGGGGTATGAGGAGAGGGGTTAGAGACAGGTACATGGCTGGGATGAGGAGAGGGGTTAGGAGATAGGTACATGGCTGGCTATAGGGAGGGGGGTTAGGAATAGGTGCATGGCTTGGGGGTATGAGGAGGGTTAGAGATAGGTGCATGGCTGGGGTATGAGGAGAGGGTTAGCGATAGGTACATGGCTGGGGTATGAGGAGAGGGTTAGAGATAGGTACATGGCTGGGCTATGAGGAGGGGGTTAGAGATAGGTGCATGGCTTGGGGTATGAGGAGGGGGTTAGAGATAGGTGCATGGCTGGGGTATGAGGAGAGGGTTAGCGATAGGTACATGGCTGGGGTATGAGGAGAGGGTTAGAGATAGGTACATGGCTGGACTATGAGGAGGGGGTTAGAGATAGGTGCATGGCTTGGGGTATAAGGAGGGGGTTAGAGACAGGTACATGGCTGGGGAATGAGGAGGGAGTTAGAGACAGGTACATGGCTGGGGTATGAGGAAGAGGTTAGAGACAGGTACATGGCTGGAGAATAAGGAGGGGTTACGGACAGGTACATAGATGGGGAGTGCAGAGGGGTTAGAGAGAGGTACACAGATGGGCTGTGTAATGGGGTTAAAGGCAAGTACAGAGATAGGGAGTGAGAAAGGGTTAGAGACAGGTACATAGATGGGGAGTGCAGAGTGGTTAGAGACGGTACATGGCAGGGGGGTGCGAAGGTGTTAGAGAGCGGTACACAGATGGGGAATGAGGTGGGCTTATAGACAAGTACATAAATGGGGAGTGAGGAATTATTAGAGACAGGTGTATGGCTGAGGAGGTACACCCTGGGGAGTAAGGAGGGGTTAGAGGAAGGGTACACAGATGGGGAGTGATGGGGCATTAGAAAAGGGGTACAAAGATGGGGAGTGATGGGGGATTAGAAAAGGGGTACACAGATGGGGAGTGAGGAGGTGTTAGAGACAGGTACATTGCAGTGTGTCAACACAATAACCTCAGCACACACGATGGCCCTTACTGTGACATGAATAAAACCACAGTGCCAGCAACTAGAACAAACAGCAATGCTTCTTTAATTATATGTTTTCAATGGATGGAGCTAAATTGTCTGTTTCACAGAAAGCTATGAGAGAAGGTAGAGATTTGTATGTACATATGCCATACTTTTATGAACAAAGATATTTAGAGCGTTCTCCTTTGATGACATGACTGTGCATGGCAGGATATAAAGTGTACCTGCAGTTATTAGGTAAAATGCAGTACAACAGAGGAAATCCTTGCACTGTAGCCACTGCAATGTGAACTAGCATCTGACTGCTCAAAATCTAGTACCAGCCTTAAAGATGGAAAGAAATTAATCCAAACTATGCTAACTGAATAATCCAAAATTGCTCATTATAATGTTCATATGGTTCAAACGTATTTTGAAGTGTAAATAAACCAATAAGCACTTTTAAAAATGATCAAGGGCGCTTTTCTCAAACTCAGTGGCAGAAACTCGGTTATGTATCCATACTTTTTTGAAAATAAATAAAATCAAAGTTACAAACTGATATTAATCCTAGTTTTTCATAAAATAGAGCTTTTGTTTGTGTAATTGTTGTGTAATTACAGTGAGTACCTCTTGATAAAAATGTAGAATAACACATAATTCTGTTTTTATCTCTTTTGTAGCCGAAACTGTTGGCCAAGGAGCTTCTTGACCTCGTGGCTTCCCACTTCAATCTAAAGGAGAAGGAATATTTTGGAATATCCTTCACTGATGAAACGTAAGTATTAGAAAATGAGACACTGGGAGGAGCTATGGAATGCATATAATGATCTGGGATAATATTGAACAGTAATTCCCAAATAATGACTAACAGTTCCTGCATTTTATTCCATAAATGTAAATGCAATCCTTTGTAAAATATAAAAATAAAATTAAACAAACAGGTTTATTCACTGAAATGAGAATTCAAAGAGAATTTATAATTTGAAGCCCAAATAGCTGAATTGGAGAAATTTACCTTGAGGAATAGGTTGAGAATCATTGTTTTAGGGCAGGGGGCCCAACAGGTAGATCGCCAGATGGTTTTGAACTACAACTTCCTTGTAGAATGCTTTGCCATTCTTACAGCTAGCAGCTCTAACATCTAGAAATCTCCTGGTTTAGGCTACTCAATGTAATTTGTATAGTAAGCAAAGAAGAAAAATTAGAAAGCTGTGAAAGAATAACAGAATAGATATAGGTGGTGATTTTTTTTTTTTTTTTTTAAGGGTGGTTACATATTAAACAGACAGTGTAGGTATTATGAGCACATCTTATTGATGTGGTTTTAGTGCCTAGAGTCTCTTTACGGCAGACATCATACTCTGTCTTAGCCATTCCAATTCATACCAACAATGAGAGGCTGTGATAGGCTGAGTCAGCTGACACTCTCAGCCAATCAATGCCCTCCATTGCTGCTCATTAGCCTGAGAAGCACATGGGAGCTGGGCTACAGGCTTATTCACTATTAAACAGTCTGAAATTGTCTTAACACTGAATGGTGGAATGGAGACTTAATGCACTATAACCACTTCATTGATATGAACTAACAGTGCAAGCCAACTTGTAACTGTCAGTTTAGCTAATGTTGCAAACACAATATAAAGAAACAGAATATATATCTCTCATTTTAGTTCTTTTGATGTGTTATTTTTCTTTAGCGTGCAGTTTTCCTTTAATTCTGTCATCATCTCGGTGGCATTTACTTTCCATACAGTGAAATTGAACAGGTAATTCTGTTGCGAACACAGTCTGCCTTTGTTTTCTGCATTAGCAATGTTAGGTTTCCAAACACCAGTCTTCCAGAAGCCTAGAATGAGCTCCCAGCATGCTACTTATTACCGGTCAGGAGATATGCCAGAAAAAGCAGTGTGATGTGTAGAACAATCAGTGACCTTTATCCATGAAATGATCCTGTGGTCATGAAATGCTCCTACGTGGCCTGTAACCGCCACCTGTGTTACATTTGCTTCCTCGGTTTGTTGTGTTTCTGGGCCCTCAGCTTGTTTTAATAGGAACCAGTTCCCTTTTGATGTCCTGAATAATATTCTTTGTGTTGAAGCTTTTTTGGATGTTTATAAAGGAAAAAAAATAGAGAAGTAAGTCTGCTACAAACATGCCCACTTGTGCATGCAGTCACCGTCTCTTAAAGAGACACACTTCTTTTACGCAACACTTGCTTTTCATTAACTCTGTGACTGCTGCACAGAACAGCAGAACAACCCAGTACATGTCACATTAATACGACACCCACAGGGACTTGTAGTGTCCACCTTTGCTCACATCAATATTTCATATACATTTCCAGACAACTGTACATATAGCTAGTACTACCTGGTATAGTTAAAAGAACACTATAGTGTTAGGCATAAAAATCTGTATTTCTTCTCCATAGGAAAGTGTTGAATTGATGCTTTCCTATGGGACTTCTCGTAATGTGACTGACTTTTAATCGGCCAGTGCAGCAGAACCAGCTCTACAGGTGTACTTACCCCTTAAATGTAAACATTGCAGTTTCTCCAAAACAGGCACACTGCACCCAGACCACTTCACTGATGTGGTCTGGGTGACTGTAGTGTTCCTTTTCATAATTGATTAGGGTCTGCATTCATTCTCTGAACCCCCATGTGAGGAGGGGGAGAAGCCCAATTCAAGTTTGACACATATTTTGCAAAACTTACTTTAAAAGTTTATTTTTCTAAAAAATAAAAAAATAAAAATAATTCAGACAAATCCTCAAAATATTGCTACTTAGGGTCACATTAAAGTCAAGATGTGTCAGTCATGTAATCACATGATTTACTTTTGTGTCATGAGCAAAAAAATTATCAAAGACATCATCAGTAGGATGATAAGGTTTAAGCCTTCAATTTCTCCTGCACTGAATGTCCTACTTGCTTGTGCATAACAGTGTATTAAGAATTTATTTCCTATTGTGTTTATTATTTTTATATGGAATTTAACATTTGCTTCAAGTTAGAAAACATCTGGTAAAATGAACAATTCAAATGTACATAATTTGCTTTTTTCATTACTGCCCTTCTTATTTTCATTGTTTTACAGTAAGAGGCAAGATAAATATTCAAATCAATAATCCCATTAAACCTTAGGGCTGGTTTTTAAACATGCTACTTAATAGAGCAATTCACCATTTTTATTATAGAATATTGTTTAGTACAATAAATACCTTCAGGTGGACATATTGACTTCTATCTATCATCGAAAGCTATATTTCTATTATTAAATTGAATAAACCATTTATACCGAAATGCAGTCAGTGCCTATTATATAGTGATTGTTTTGTTGTGAACACATGTTCTATAGGGTATATTTGCCTCTGTACTATACAATTTTCTTCATATTTTACAACATTATTATAGTAATAGATTATATACTCTTGGGTGGACAATACCAGGACTAGTTACACACTCTTTTATAATATATTGCCGTCAGTTTTAATCTACAGTGTTACACTGTTTGGATGACATTATGTGCCTCAGTCTGAATTTATTTATTTCAATCTTTATTGCTGAATATATTGTCTTTATATCTCTGATCTCTGTGGTTGCCTGTCGTGTTATTGTGACACTATGTGTAAGCTTTGATTCCTCTTTCTTTTTTCCCTGCCTTATCAATAAAATACTATTAAATACAAATATACTTCAATCAACCATCAATATGTCCCTCTATATGTATCATACATATAGTATTAGCTCTGAACACTTTTTTTGTCAAGCCTCTTAAACTGGGTTACCTTACTACAATTACAAGCAGCAAGTTGTTACAGACAAAAGGCATTTAAGAGTGGTTAACATTCCAGCTCAACCTTTTTAATCAGTAAACGATATTAAAGGGTTGTGTTCAGTAAGAATGAACTGTTTCTGCGGACTTGCAACACTTTGCCAAATCGATTGATATACATATGGTAAAGCCGATCCTGGGGCTCACAGACACAGCCAATCTTCTGTCGAAGCTTCAGTGTATATGTGTTAGTGATGCTAATGGCATAGATGATGTGTTTTGAGGATGCAGTGCTGAAATTAAAACCATTAAACTGTCAGTGAGTATACCAGGGGGGTTTACCATGTCTTCTGATCATTACAAGTGTATTTTGAAATTCCTAGTCAAATGCTTATTAAGTTGTCATGGGCAAGATTTCCCTGATGGTAACATGCAGCGATTTAGCTCACACAGAGACCATCACAGGCATTTCAGATTAAATTTCCCTGGAATACATACAGTGTAAGAAAACACTCACTATTACTCATACACTAGAATATACTATTTACTGTAACCCCACAATTTGACATATGTTTGCTTTATGAAACATGAGACAACTGCGGATTGTAAGAGGTTGCAAAACAGATCCTCCTTGGCATGATGGATCAAATAATTTTATTGCGATTTAAGGCAAAGTCATTACATACAAATGTGTGTTCTGAATTTAGTGTAGAAACTGAGAAATGTCAAAGTCATCATTTAGAACAAATGATACGGCATTAATTCTCACAATGGGGAATGCCATTTTATTGTGTTTCTTGTTACTCTCACTTGTTTCTTTTCTTTAAACTTGGTTTATTTGTTCTTGGAAAACTGCATGTTGTCATGGGAGGGATTCTGTTTTATTTGGAGCTTCCTTGAAGTAGTAAAAATGCTTTAGCTCTCTGTATGTTTCTATGAATAAATAAGATGCGTATTGGTCAAACATTCATTTTTCAACGAATGTGTTAAATTCAACATTTACAGAGAATCTGTTTCATTGAAAAATCCATGAAACAGAGCAGATAGGTAGAAAGGATTGTTTATAAAGGATAGAAGGGGAGAAAGTTCTAAATGTTGAGCAGTCACCATGGAAACCACTGGAATGTTCATGGTGATTGCTCCATTTTTAGAATTTTCCATCCACATTTGTCTGTACCAATAAAATCAGAAGACAGAAATGTATTCAGGTTTGAAAATTGTCTGAGTGTCTGAGGGCAAATTTCTTTTACATGGGTTAAATGTGGTTGTGTTAAAATTATATTGAACCTTTACCACAATAAATGATTTGAAAATAGGCTATATAATAAATAATTTATACTAAAACAGTGTTTCTTAACTTTTTTTTTTTTGGTCTGGGGAACAAATTAAATAGATTTTATTAGTAGGCAACCAAACTGTCAAAATAGCATCATTTGTGACACTAAAATTATTAACTATGGAGTCCTTTTGCTTGTGGCTATACTGTCTTTGTATAATGCACCAGTCAGGTATTTTCCTTTCATTGGAACGTGGCTCTGTGTGTTAATGTGAGGCTGGATGAAAGTTCTAATGTTCTGTCATTTTTTTTGTCTTTTTTAGGGGTCATTTAAACTGGTTGCAGTTGGATCGAAGAGTACTTGAACATGACTTTCCCAAAAAGTCTGGCCCCGTTGTCTTGTACTTTTGTGTCAGGTACGTTCTTTAGAATAGTTTATATAATAAATATGTCATACTTGGTGTGTTATCACTCATAAGCAATATGTGTTTGCAGCACCTATGTAATAGCACTGGGCTATTTTGGAGTACCAAGTCCTAGCAAATGGGGATTGGTTATAAAGTAGGTATTTTGATGAAATATATCTAAAAACAAATAAAGAATGCAGTCTAACTATGACTACTTAATAAAAACACCAAGGGATTATTGCCATTAAAAAACACTTTGGGAATTCTGTTTATGTTGTTGTTCAGGTGAGTTTACACGATTTCTATATCCATTCATAGATTTTTTTTTTTTAAGGAGTCCTTCTGCTATAGTGCCAGACTGGACAGTCAATGTACTTTTCTTGCTGGTATAGCCTTTGCATGATCAAACTTTTTTTGGGCCATTATATTTTTTTTAGTGCTGGCTTACTCTAATGCGTGCTCTACCCATGCTGCACCAGGGGAAATCCCACACATGTGTATTTAGTAAAGGTAGAATTGATGCTAATTCAAAAATAATTTCCAGTGTTAGGCCAAAATAGCAGAATTAAAACAATTCTCCAAGTCAAGTTTTCAGTTTGATTACTTTTGCCTTAAATCTGAAATTCACCTTGATTTCACTTTGCACTCCTAGCAATTCTCACTTTAGTAAATAACCCACAGTTTGTGGGGGGATTGACCATGCACGTCTTTTCTTCGGAGAATCAAGTGTATTGAGTGCACACTCAGATTTTAGCGAAATTGGTACCTGATTAATATGCTTCTAGTAAGTTCTATTGATTTAGGAAAGACAAAAGGCTGAATTAAACGTTTAGGTTAATCATGCCTGCTATTCTAATGTTAAAACTATCCAAATGAGCCACCTCATTGGTTAAATACGGCTGGGTGAACAAACTGCCAAAACGCTTAAACTAACCAATGTGTTTAATCATCATTAAAAGCATATGTCGACTTGGGAAAATGTTTTAACTATTAATATTTTACAGAACTACAAAACTTTATATGACTTTTTAGTCTATTTTTTTCAGTTCTAGTTCAATCCTCCTTGTATAGCTTAATTGAAAAAAAATTAAAAATTTTTGAGACAGCTGCTTTTAAAAGGCACTTTCTATGAATTCGGCAAGGTTCCATGTCCTTCAGTGACATTAGAGATTTCTGTAGATTCGCATCATTAATTGCTGCAGGTCTTCAGCTATCACCATTTCTAGGTTACTGTTGGCAAATATTTTCAAGGAACAAGCACTTGTGCATAATGTAAGTCCCCATTATAAATTGTTGTTGAATTATCATAATGCACTTTTATTGTTAGATCCCCAACACATTTCTATAAATATTCCAGCTACCCCTGTTACTTTGTGTCATAAGCTTGTTTGGGAAAAGGTCTCATTCACATGTTCCTTTTTATCTAAATGTGTTACATATTATACTTATATTATGTGTTATGCTCTCCAAGTGGACAGTTGCAGAATATGTCTGCATTTCACAAGCTTTACAACATTTTCTGTAGCATTTAACAGAAGATACCTTGAACAGCTGGGTAAGACAATGTACAATGTATACCTGCAAATATTCCTTGCCTTTAAATTACCAGTTCATAATAATGAGAGTATTAAAACGTATTTGTGCATTTTTGGGCAAGATGTGACAGTTTATTGTACGTGGTTACCGTATCAAAACATAAATCATTGAAAAATGACTTTGTAGGCATTTTAAGGTCTGTGTCCTGAGGCAGCATTTCACAATTACATTTTTCATGTTTGAACACATTTGTAATGTAAACTGAAAAGCAAAAATACATTATGTTCACCTTTTTCTAAACAAATAATTATTTTATTGACAATCCGAAATCTGCCAAATCTAGTACTACAGGGGAAGTTGTGTTTCAAATATTAACTAATTCTAATCAAAATTCATGTAAATGTATATGCCTTTTAAACCTTTCCAGTTTGCGACATTGAATTGATTAATAAAGGAATCAAGTTTAGCATGTGAGGGGTATTCTGAAATGCACTGTCTTAATTTAGAACATTCTGAACTTCTGTCTGTCTTGTTGCTGTAATGTCTGACAATCAGATTGCAATTAGAATCTTTCCAATGTTTAATTCTTTTAATTTAAATAAAGTTTTTAAAGGCATCTAAGTGGAAGACCAAAAAAAACACAAAACTTAGAGTCTGGTTGGTGTTGCTCCCAGAGTGCAGCGATATACAGGTGTATTTAAATGTGAATTATACAGGAATAGGTACATGGACACTTACCCCTTTAACCCCTTAAGGACCAAACTTCTGGAATAAAAGGGAATTATGACATGTCACACATGTCATGTGTCCTTAAGGGGTTAAGAATGTTTTAGGGGGTATACATAATAAATAAAAAGGGACAGAAAATAGTACAATATTGTTTAATATAAGTGGACTAATTTGTATTTGGTCAGTGAGTGGAAATAAACTCACTTTTTTTAAGAGCCTTTTCTATGGATTTAGGCTCTAAACTCAAGCACTTCCGTGTCTTTAAGATAGACAAACAGTGCCCTTCTTATAGCTGGGTTCCTCTCTATTCCCCTCCACAATGTTTATAGAAGTGAAAACAAATAGAAAATCTCTGGGTGCAGTACTTACAATTATAAAGTGGATATACCCAAAATATAATAAAGGATAGGTTCTCACATTTTATAGAGACTTTTGGTTAATGGCTCTAAGTATGCTGGCTTTGTGTCAATTTATAGGGTGACACTACCCTTACCGGAACTAGGTACAGGATACAAATAGAGGTAAAAGATTAATCTATTGTAGATGTATTAAAATTAAAACATAAAATAAACCATTAAAAATAATAAAAAGTATGCAATGTAAATAAATAGTCCTCTTTACGCCAAGATGCGTTTCGCCTCGTTTTTCAGGCGAAGCCTAATGTTCTTCAGCTTCCTGAAGTGCTTTAGGCATTAACTGCTTGTGCTTGCAGGCTTATTTTATAAAAGTGCTGATTTCAAGCAAAATCTGCACTTTTATAAAAAAATCTTAATGACGCCTCCTAGCTGCCAAACAGACAGCTGGGAGGGTTTTATGATTAATTTGCTATGAACTGTATTGCAAAGCAGAAATTAGCACTTCTCCTAAAGAAGAATTGATTTCAAGTATAACGATTGCTGTGAATGTGCCATGTGTTCCAATGCTTCTCCACGAGAAGCATCTGATTAGGCACAATTCATTAATGAGGAGACTCTCCTTGTGCTGTAATATAGGTGAGTTAAATTGGATAAAATTTATACAACAGCGTATACAACAGCATGTTCCAGGTCCTGCCAATATCTAGTAACTTTGCACAGCCATTGAAGAAGAGTGGACTAAAATTCCACAGGCCACAATCAACAACCTATAAAAGAGCGCCTTTTGCTTTGGTTCAGTGCCCTATTGCTGTTTACTGGTTGTTCCCTCTAGTGCTATATTGTGTTATATTGTGACTGTGTTATTTGGTATTTGACTTGGTTTGTATAATATTGACTATTCTGTTTTCTGGTATCCTGACTCGGCTTGCTTTTCTTGTTTATCCTGATTTCTGGTTCCCTGACTCTGCTATTCCTCATCGTTTTCCTGATCTTTGCTTTTCCTAGACTTTGGCTATTCCTTTAAATATTCTCTTGCTATCCACATTCAACATGGCCATTCTAAGGTCCGGTAATACATTTTCTCTTATTTGGGTTACATTCTGCGTGTTGGGGTCACTTTGACAATGCCCTTCCAAACAAATGCTGCTATTAGCAGCATTTGTTTCATGCACTGCATTTTATTTGGTTCTGTAGGAGAAAGCTCCTGTAGTGGCTGTCGAGAAGGTAAACATGGCAGGGTTAAAATGACAGCACCACTGCACCCAGACCACTTCATTGAGAAGGTATGGCCTGGGTAACTTTAGTGGTCTTTTAAGGAGCACATCCAAGTTGTCCTCTCAGCACTGTCTGCCCTGCCTCTTGGTGTCCTCCATCCAACTGATGCCCTCAGCCTATCACTACCCCCTATGGAGCAGACTTCCTACTGGCTACTTAATGAAAGGACTGCTATAGAAAGATACATATGCTATGAGGGCTGAAATGATCCTTTAAGTATATATACCATCCTGAAAATAGAAAAATGAAAACAATAACCAGGTTTTTGTGTATAGTGGGCCTAAATAGTTTTGCAGCATCAGCATATCTATTCAAAGCAGCAATCAGCGCCCTTCATCAGTCATAATTTAGACCTTTTAAAAGGTATCAGCATTGCTCGTGTTGACACTGTTGCAGAGTCTTTTTATGCCTCCCTGCCAACTCTGCATATGCAGTGTATTTCTAGGCAGCTGGTGCTGTGTATATCATTGTAAAAAACACACATGAGCATGTGCATTATACCTCTGTACATTTTATTCTGGCAAGACTTTGGTCCCAAGTCATGACAGTCCACACAGATCTGTGATACGTGAGGCATATGAACCATCCATTTTTGGATATAGTTAGCTGGAAATGGTTATCCTTCCAGATGTGTTCATTTCTATCCTCATGATTTACCTTTGGTTATGTTAGAAGGAACACAGAGGGAAATGTTTCTAAGCATGTTTACATGTTATAGCAACTTGCAAAATTAATCTTAAAATTTGGAGAACTTCCACTGCAGCTGGAAATGTTGGGATTTGAGATATAAACATGGAACAATCATTGAATATTCCCTAAAATGACAGAGACATAAAATTAAATTTAACATAAAATTTCTAGAATGACTGTGCCCAAATGTAAACACAGACACTTTAATTTGAATTATGTTACTAACATGGCAGAAAAAAATGGGACCAAATCCACTACATCTACGCTTTTGGTGCCTATCAGGTGCCTGTAGTTTGACAGTGTAAAACATTGCTGCATCAGAGATATAGCCCTGTTTACATTCTTTCTTAAAGGAACACTTTGGGCCCCATAACAATGTAACAATGCCCTTCCAAACAAATGCTGCTATCAGTCATAATTTAGACCTTTTAAAAGGTATTAGCATTGCTCGTGTTGACACTGTTGCAGAGTCTTTTTATGCCTCCCTGCCAACTCTGCATATGCAGTGTATTTCTAGGCAGCTGGTGCTGTGTATATCATTGTTTAACACAGTAGACTTAAAGAGTGATCCACACTCAAAAACTTAAAAAAACATCAAAAGAGACACTCTTCCACATCTATGATTTCATGACGCCGGGTGGAGTAGGGGACAGTGTCAGGGCGGCTATTCATTGCCTCCAAAGAGTTCAAGATCGGGTGGTCATGTGACCGCTAATGTAAGTACAGGAGCCCTGAAACTGCCTTTATAATTAGGAAAGGGATGGGAATTTTGTTCTGTTGTTTAAAATAAGAATAGAATGTAAGTCATAACTTCTTATTTGTGATCTCATTGTCTTTATTGGTTTAATTAATTTACTAAGAAGCCTATTCACTCCCAATCCCATGAGACTGTGGGAGCCAGGAAGAGCATTCTGCCGACATTCAGAAATTTGGGCTTGGAAAAGGGAAACTATAAATTTAAAGATTGAACAGAAGGCCTTATTTGATGTAGAGGATTTATTTTTCTGCACAAAGCAGATCTATTATCTTGACATCTGGTATTGTGGAGTTTTTTAAGTTAATGAAAAGGTTTGGGAATACTAAGGAAATAATTTTAGTTGTGAAATCAGGAATAACATGTGTTGAGTTATGTGCGTTTTGACCACAATCCGGATATTGTGTTACGGGACTGCTGTAGCCGTATTGGCCATCAGCAAGGCTTAGAGAGTTAGGGGAAGGAATTGTGTTTATAGGTGATCCCATTGGGATAGGAGTCTGACTCCTTTAATTAAACACCAGAGGCAGCAGAAATAAACTATATCTCTCTTTGGCTACAAATAGGTTCAATAGTAATGTTTTCTCTTTGTTTCACATATTTTAAATATCAGTTTTTAAGTAAACAGAGCAATGATACAAATTGTATTAAATTGTATTCAGTTGATGTTGGTGGAAGAGGTAGGGAATTTTAATACTTGTTTTGTATGGCGCAAGGGTTCTGGATATTTTAAGATAATTTAAACTTTCTGACAACTGAGTTAAACAGCCATTGATTTCAATATTTATATTTCAAGGGAATGAGAACATTGGTTCAGTGTATTGGGTAACCTAGTCCTTACTATTTTGGTGGTCACACAAAGAATCTCTGGTACTTTGTGATGTGGGATTACTTCTAGCCCATATTTAGCATTCCCCCATTGCAAAGCAATGTCCTAGGAACCCCTAATTATTCTGTTCATCCATGGTGTTCAGGAAATAGAACATTTTAATTGTTGTTTTGTTCTGTACGGTGCTGTTATTGGATAAATTACCAACAAACAGATTTCAGCACTGGTTTCCTGTCTACCAATTCTGGTAAATGTATGACTAAATGTTTGTCAACTAATATGGCAAAATCTGTCTGTTGTGACGAATAACATCATATCATTCGCCCAGCTATTACAACCTGAGTGTGTGTTACTTTGTCAGAGTGTTGCTGTTTTAACTCATTTACATTACTTTAACAGTTATAGAATAAAAGTACAGAATTACAAAGTACAAAAAAAAATTACTAAGAGTACTTCCAAAATTTAGCCAGCTGGGTGTAGAGTGCTATGTCTTGCTAGTATCATCTGTCTTGGAAATAAACTCTCCTTGGGAAAGCGTAAAGAAAGGATTAAGAAAAAACATTAGGGCTGAGGGACATATTTCAATGTCTGCTATGTTTATTATCCACTTTATGCCCTGTTTATTTAGTCCTAGTGTCATGACCTGGGTGTTGGCTGATTTCCCTCCTGCTTTCAGTTCAAGCCTTGAAAGAACCAAGATTTTTTTTGCTGTGCTGGTAATTAAAGGCAAGACAGAAAGTGAAGACAAAATAACATTCAGATGCTACCTCAAGCACAAGTGGACGTTAAATTAGAATATATTTGTTTTGCCTTCATTTTTTAAACTGAATTATTTGCTTCTGATTTTTTTCGTTTAATTGTATGTGTTACTCTTTTAGATTCATTATGATGAGTAAGAGTGTTTTAGGCATTATATTACACAGTTGTGTAAATAGTATTAGTCAACAAGAAATGTATGATCTTCCCTGTTACCATTCTTTTTGGTGTTTGCTGTTCCTACAAATGCTCTGAGGGGTTATCTTAATGTCAATTTATCATTACTGGGAGCAGCCATTTTGTTCTACTACTTTTAGATTCAATATGAAATTTTGAATGCAAGGGTGTAACTCTGTATAGTTGCTTTTTGATTTAAACTCGGTGAAAAATGTATTAATGAATGCAAACATTGTTTGTGAATATTGCATAATTGACATTCATTGTCTTTAAACTTCTCCAGAAAATGGCAACAAATATATTTACTATAACACATTCATATAACAGGTAACCAGGGGTCTTTACTGTGGGTCATTTTGGATAACCCAGAGACCTCAGTGAGACCTTTCCTGTTCAGAAGGAGAATGACTAGAAATACTGGTGAATAAGCCAAAGTCAGAGATCAAGAAAAGTAAATAAAGCTGCTAATCACTCCACTGATCACATTATATCCATGGCTGCAATCTTTTCCTGACTGCAGCCATATAGTATCTGGGAAGAGAGGACACCCTGCTTCCTCACAGTGATAACAGAGAAATGGGTTACAGCACCGTGAGCCCATTAGGACTACAACCCCTAATTGCAGTGGTGCCTAAAAGGTAGATCTCCAGATGTTTTTAAACTACAGATTCTATTATGCCTTGTCACTCTAAAGCAGGTTTCCCAAAACTCCGGCCCTCCAGATGTTGCTGAACTACAACTCCCATGATTCTTAGCCTAGCTAATTCATTCATAGAATCATGGGAGTTGTAGTTCAGCAACATCTGGAGGGCCAGGGTTTGGGGAAGCCTGCTAAAGCATTCTAAAGGCATGCTAGTTCTACAACATCTGGGGTCTTTCTTTTGGGCAGCCCTGCTCTATTGTTAGAGCACTATGGCAGATAGAAAACATGTAATCTCCCATAACTCATGTTTAATGAAAGTTTTATTATAATTTTTAGCTGATGGACAAGCTGGCATTTGAGAATTATAATTAGCTAATTTAAGCACTATTTAAATTTGTGTGTTTCTGTATCATACATATTTTACATTAAATTATTGTTTATGTACAATGATTTTAAACCCTACCCTCTTAGCAATCCCCACAAATGTATTCGCTATATAGAAATCCTCTAGATTAAGAACAAGTTATCCATTAGTAATCAGTGTGATTGAACAAAGCACAGAGTGAGGGTGTCTGGCAACATTAAATTAGTGCTGGAAATGATGAGGGACAGATTTAGCTTAAATATTCATCCCATTGCTGAGTATCATTAACAGATTAGGAGATGACTGACTAAATCCTTGATAGGCATAGAGCCAAACCACAGATACCATGAAAGCTACTGTAGCTTAGAACCAACGGGGCACTTTCCATTTACTAATCTGGGGGCAATCCTTTCATTGTGGTTTGCACCTAGGAGGCTTTAGTGAATGGCCTGCATGATGTCTAATTATGTAGCATAAATTCCTATGCAACAAGGTGGAGAGGAATTAGGATTCAGGGATCACGCGAGGACAGGGGAAGTCACGCCTGTCTGTTACAGACAATCAATAAGTCTGAAAAGGCAGGGGAACTTTCAAGTAATGTTTTTTTGTAATAACATGATTTTACAGGATATGGTCATTAGTAGTCCTTCAAATGAGCTTAATGAAAGATGCCAAAAAAAACTGTATGCAGGAAAAAGCAGAACAAAATCATCACTCAGATCATGGAGTGATTTATAGCCTGCTAAAACACATTCTGGGGTAAATTGAGGTGTCTAGCTTCTCCGTAGCTCTCAACTTTCAGATACATTAAGGCAAAGATACAGCTTGACTCCATATTTAGTCATTTTGCTTGGAAATGTCTTACACTTAGGAATTGGTTCCATGTGGCAAATGTAATGAATTCTGCTAAAGACCAGCTATTTGTTTTCATCTGACAACCTGTAGGCATATGTTTCTATTTGTTGACTTTGATATCTATACATGCTGGGTCCAGTATTACACACCAAAATTGATGTATAATACACTCTTTTCACACAGTGTAGCTGTACAACATCAAAGTAAAAAAAATTATGACAGTAATAACATCATCTCATTACTACTCTGAAGTGTCACTCAACCTTCTTACCCAGTATAATATGGGCTGTAAAAACCCAGTTGCTAGGGCCCAATCGAATCCGAAGAACAGTGCTGCCCAAAAGGTAGATCCACAGATGTTGTAAAACAAAACTCCCATGATGTTTTGCATGCCTTTAGCATATGTTCAGAATGACAAAGCATCCTGGAAGATGTACTATTAAAATATATGGGGATTTGTAGTTTGGGCACAACTGCCATAGAATTTCACAACAATATAGGTTAGATCTTCCCTAAGATATAACATATTCTCATGCAATAACTTAATTGCAATATGTATCACATAGATGTAGCATGTTTAACCCCTTAAGGACCAAACTTCTGGAATAAAAGGAAATCATGACATGTCATACATGTCATGTGTCCTTAAGGGGTTAAAGCACTGCTGCAGTTTTTTCAACCCACATGAATGGCTGTGTATACCTTTATGTCTGTGTACATAGAGTATCTCACAAAAGTGAGTACACCCCTCACATTTTTATAAATATTTTATTATATCTTTTCATTTGACAATACTGAAGAAAGGACACTCTGCTACGATGTAAAGTAGTAAGTGTACAGCCTGTATAACAGTGTAAATTTGTTGTTCCCTCAAAATAACTCAACACACAGCCATTAATGTGTAAACCATTGGCAACAAAAGTGAGTACACCTCTACATGGAAATGTCATGTGACTCATTAGTGTTACAAGGTCTCAGGTGTGAATGGGGAGCAGGTGTGTTAAACTTGGTGTTATCGCTCTCACACTCTCTCATACTGGTCACTGGAAGTTCAACATGGCACCCCATGGCAAAGAACTCTCTGAGGATCTGAAAAAAAGAATTGTTGCTCTACATAAAGATGGCCTAGGCTATAGGAACATTGCCAAGATCCTGAAACTGAGCTGCAGTATGGTGGACAAGACCATACAGCGGTTTCACAGGACAGGTTCCACTCACAACAGGCCTTGCCATGGTCGACCAAAGAAGTTGAGTGCACGTGCTCAGCGTCATATCCAGAGGTTGTCTTTGGGAAATAGACATGTTAGTGCTGCCAGCATTGCTGCAGAGTTTGAAGTGGTGGGGGGTCAGCCTGTCAGTGCTCAGACCATACGCTGTACACTGCATTTAAATTGGTCTGCATGGCTGTCATCCCAGAAGGAAGCCTCTTCTAAAGATGATGCACAAGAAAGTCGCAAACAGTTTGCTGAAGACAAGCAGACTAAGGACATTGTTTACTGGAACCATGTCCTGTGGTCCGATCAGACCAAGATAAACTTATTTGGTTCAGATGGTGTCAATTGTGTGTGGCGGGAACCAGGCGAGGAGTACAAAGACTACAGTCAAGCATGGTTGTGGGAGTGTCATGGTCTGGGCCTGCATGAGTGCTACCGACACTGGGGAGCTACAGTTCATTGAGGGAACCATGAATGCCAACATGTATTGCGACATACTGAAGCAGAGCATGAACCCCTCCCTTCAGAGATTGGGCCGCAGGGCAGAATTCCAACATGATTACGACCCCAAACACACCTCCAAGACAACCTTGTTAAAGAAGCTGAAGGTAAAGGTGATGGACTGGCCAAGCATGTCTCCGGACCTAAACCCTATTGAGCATCTGTGGTGCATCCTCAAACTGAAGGTAGGTGAGCATAAGGTCTCTAACATCCACTAGCTCCGTGATGTTGTCATGGAGGAGTGAAAAAGGACTTTAGTGGCAACCTGTGAAGCTCTGGTGAACTCCATGCCCGTGAGGGTTAAGACAGTGCTGAAAAATAATGGTGGCCACTCAAAATATTGACACTTTGGGCCCAATCTGGACATTTCCACTTAGGGATGTACTCACTTTTGTTGCCAACGGCTTAGACATTAATGGCTGTGTGTTGAGTTATTTTGAGGGGACAGTAAATTGACACTGTTATACTGTACACTTACTACAAAAATGTGAGGGGTGTACTCACTTTTCTGAGATACTGTAAATGTCCTTACTGCATGTTTATTTGCTGGTTAATTCAGGGTTATTTCCCCACATTATAGGAAGGAGAATAGGTTGCTGGGAGGTGTTATTTCTCCCATGTTGTACACTACAAATAATGGAAATCTAATGTAAGATATATATAATTAAAGTTTCCTTTATGTAAAATAAAATGAGTTATACTGTTGCTTTATGAAAATCGGGTATCCTTGGTGATAAGCATTATTATCAGTTTCAATCCTAAACATCCGAGTCACCACTAAAAATGCACTTGCAAATATATTTATTGCTAGAGGATGCAGCTGTGAGCTCTGAGGATTCACTCACTGTATAAAAATATACACCATATTTCATCTACAGCCAAACAGCACTCTAACAAATCCCATCACTAATACAGGAAAATGTGTTCAGCAGATTTTTAAAATGTCTCCGATCTTTTAACAAAGACCTATGGAAGCCAAGCACTAGCACAGCAGCATTTTACAGAAAGTAATCATTAAAACACATTATTCCAATACTCCCATTTACTCTATTACCTGGCAGGAAAGTGATATTGTGCCTTGCAAACTGATGAACCATATATATATATATATATATATATATACTATAAATTCAGTTATTGATTTCTAAATGTTGCTGTAACTTCCTGTTACTGGAGCAACTGGGGACAAACCATTGTATTTTTAAATATATCAAAATCTACCTTATACTAAAGGTTAATTTAAGCTGTGAATTTGTGGAACCTTGCAAAGCCAAATACATTTTGTAGTTTTGCATCACAACATGAAACCAAACCATAGTTTACAACCTTGGCATCGTTTTAAAAACCATCAATATCAGTCTGATCCTTTTTAACCCCCTGCATTCCCAGGATCTCTCTCAGGGAAGGTGTAGTCTGGTCAGGAAAGTCACTTAGGTATGAGACATTTTTCAAGATGACTAGAAAACTGCTTCCTCTACTAATTTGCTGGGGTTTGGTAACTTGCCAAAATCTCATGCTAGCAGCTTCCCTCTGAGAGACAATCAAACATGCATCTGTATTGCAAAATATAGCTAAGATGAAGATAGAGAGAGCGTGTGTGTGTGTGTGTGTGTGTGTGTGTGTGTGTGTGTGTGAATGTGTCTATATAAAATAACATATTGCTTTGTGAGATTGACAGCGTAAATGTCTGACCATGATTAGTGGGAGTTACACTACTGAGCAGCAACTGCTTTTTTCAGTTGCCTCCAATAGCTCAGTCCCCCTCCCGCTGCTTACCTTCTGGAACTGCACTATGATTAAAGGAAGCCTAACCCTAACTCTAATTTGAAAAATAAATCACATAAAGGATAATAAATGGAAAAATAACTTTTTGGGATTCCGGAGAAATTAATAAACCTCTGTGCTCTAGACCTTTGTTCTCATGGTATATTATGAAGTTTCCAAAACCTCTGAGTAGTATTATTTTCCTGTAGTAGCCATTTCACAATAAGAGAGAGAGTTCTGCATTGTATTATTTCAGACTGACATATGAACATCCCTTACATACTCATACACCCAATATCTGTGGTAGGATTGCCAAGACTGCCATGTTTACTGGACACAGATGATTTCCTCATTTGGCATCTACAGGAAAAGTTATACACACTGAGAGGAGGAATTGATTTAAAATAATTGGCTAAAAAACATGTAATTGTTTAATGATTGGCACCATGAAATTATTAAAAAGCTAATAAAACACAGTAAATTGAATGGAGAAGAACACTTGCTGTCACTTGGAACACTAGAACTAAACACAGACTCTCTATAGAGACTCGCCATGTTATATCATTGATATAACTAGCACAATTAACAGTAATGACATAGCAGAGATCTAGCCTACTGCGTGTTAATTGAGTTAACAGTGATGCTGGGAATCATTAAAATGATATTAAAACCTAAAAAACAGGAAAAATAGAATGGAATATCTGCATAGCTTAACCTTCAGATAGGGTATTTTTGATAATAAAATACATAAAATATTCAAATGAACCCATCTTGTTAAATTGATGAATTGGATGAAATATGTACTGAGATATTTAACAGTAATAATCATTTAATTAAATAACAAAGAGAGAGCACAAAGCCTTTGTAGTCAGTATACTAAATACATTCCATCAGTCCTGAACCCAGACATGACCCTATATAATATACACATTATTGCTGTAATATAAAAAAAGCCTTGTGTATATTATTTTTGATGCTTAACATGTGGACCTTTGAGCATGTGCCATTTCCTACCCCCCTGCCAGACTTCCTTGTTGGTTTCACTCAAGAAAACGGTGATATTTCATGTAAAACCCTAGATTTGGCTGCATTACAGAAAAGGGATCATCAGAGAGGTTCTTCATCTTCTGCTAAAGTACCATTGATTTTTTTTTTTATATGTTGTGTTTAGGCCAGTATCAAATTAACAAAATACTATAGTGTTATTTTTTTGTCAGCTATCCAATCTTGCTGAGCTTTTTACAAAGCCTCGGGATTTAGCAATGCTGGCACTTGCCAATAGTTTTATGTTTTTGTCTATCTAACAGGAGATTCTATTTTTAACTCATGCAGCACTAAATATGTACAATTGCTAGAACAAAGGATTCCTATATTCGTTCCAGATTTTTGTCTTTTTGGTTAGTGTGGAACTTAAGTTCTCCAGGAATAGTTCTGCTGGCACAGGCAGCTGTGCTTTAACCATTCTCGTGTGTTGGTAAGGATAGTGGGTAAGGTGCAGCTGGCACTGTAAATTATTGACCTTTTTCCCTCTATAATAACAGCTATCCTCAACACTGATTCCTGAAACAGACCCTAACTTCCAATACTAGCACAGTCCAGTCCTAACTTAGTATCTATATATACCAAGAGTTAATTTTTCCTGTGATTCCTTTTGACATGTATCAACATTGTGTGTGTATCTGTGTGTCAAGGTGTGTGTATCTGTGTTTATATGTGCCAGTGTGTGTATCTGTGTGTCAGTGTGTATCTGTGTTTGCGTATGTATCTGACACACAGATACACACACACACTGGCACATTGTGGCACACAGATACACACACCTTGACACACAGTTGGTATCTGTGTGTGTGTGTGTGTGTATGTATCTGTGTGTCAAGGTGTGTGTATCTTTGTGTCAAAGTGTGTATCTGTGTTTGTATGTGCCAATCTGTGTGCCGGTGTGTATCTGTGTGTGTGTGTGTGTGTGTATGTATCTGACACACAGATACACACAAAGCCGGCACATAGTGGCACACAGATACACATACACTGACACACAGATACACACAAAGCTGGAACATAGTGGCACACAGATACACATACACTGACACACAGATACACACACTGACAGATACACACACACTGGCACAAACACTGACACACACAGACACACATATATACACATACAGTGACACACACAAACACCTTGACACACAGATACACAAACTGGCACATATATACACACACAGATTCACACACATTGGGAGATACACACACACACACACACACACATTTAAATTTGCTGTTCACTTACCTTTTTTCTGCAGGAGGATCTTCAGTGCTGCTGGCTGAGGTTGGTGTCCTGCTCAGTCCTCGCTGCTCCCTCTCCCCCTCCAGGTGGGGTCACTTCCTCCCAGCATCCAATACCACAGGGGTAGAGTTTAGATGACCGCAGCACCTGACCAGACCCCTGTTTAGCGATACCCATCGGATGGCCCTAAATGTTTGGGCCACCCAATGGGCAAATCGCTGCGGAACCCCAATTTGGTTCCGCAGAACACTAATTGGGAAATTCTGATATATACAAACACACAGGGTTATTCATAAAAAAAGTTCAAATTGTAGCATTTTTCCAACTCAGCTATTTTTAAAAAAAATGTTAAATGTTAAAAAATTACTTTTCTGGCATTCCTGACATTTCTCACGTTAGTGAATTGCTCAGACAATTTCTTAAGGAAGCTATAGCCAAAATTTCCCTGCCACTGTTTCATACCTCCCAAGTTTCCATATTTAGGAATGACAGTCCCTCTTTGGGGCCTAAATCTATCTGTCCCTTGTTTCTATCCTAATACCTCTGTTTTAGGAGCTCCATATTGTTGTTATGTCTGAGTGTATACCAGAGATCCACACCAATAATACCAATGTATAGTAATGTGCCTTTAAAGTACTGTATAATAAAACTGTTTATATAAGATACACTGATCTTGTTAGTTGTTAGTAAATCACCTACAAGTTCTCAGAACAGCCCTGACCCTGGCCACATCCCAAAACTAAAGTGTTCTTCTTTGTCCATTTGAAATGTCTCCTACTCCACTCAGTGTTGATTATACTTCTAAAAAAGAGCTTTTCGTCCATAAATGTATGCATTTGTGAGCATCAAAATCCTTTTTAATCGATTCGTCCAGGAACAAACTTATTTCCAGACCGATTGATGCATTTGTGTGTGGATTGAAAGGATTTTAATTTCTACAAATTGATTACTTTGCAGAATAATAATATTTTTGCACAAGTCTAGTGATGATTTAGAAAGTCTAACTCTTGATAATTTCATGTAGAAGAAGTTTATACTTGGCTTCTAATGCTCGTACTTATCTTATCAATAACCTCTTGATTATAATTCCATTGGACACTCCAAGGTGCATGGAACCCACTCCAGAATAGACGTCATATTGGTGTCACAAGATTTGGTGCCCTCCACAACACAGAGTAGCATAGGGGACATAGTGTGGTCGGACCATGCTCCGGTAACCCTCATAACCCAGGATGCTTACAAGCACAGAGGGAAAACCCCGTGGCGATTAAATGACACCCTCCTATACAACGACACCTTTCAAAAGGAATTGGGGACTGAGATAGATAGATATTTTCAACTTAACAACCAACCTGACATATCACCTACTACATCTTGGCAGGCACATAAGGCAGTGATTAGAGGTCAGCTCATTAGCAGAGCGTCCTTCCTAAACAGGACCTCTCAACAGGCGCGCCTCACACTACTGACCAAACTGCGTGACCTAAAAGCAGCCCAGCTGCTACACCCCACCCCCGACCTCGACATTGAAATAGAACAAACTACAAATCAATTAAATGATCTCCTACTTCAAAAAACAGCGCGCACTTTACAAACACTCAAACTGAAGCATTACACCCAGGGAAACAGAGCGGGGAAAAAATTAGCATCTTTACTGAGGCATCACCAAACCCACGCCAAAATACCATATTTACTCACTAGCACAGGAGAGAAAATATACAACCCCATAGACATTAATGAAGAAACAGCAGCCTACTACCAAAACCTGTACAACCTAACAAAAGATCCCCAAACACATCAGCCAACACAAGTGGAAATTGATAACTTCCTATCGCAGATAAAATTGCCAAAATTAACACAACAACAGCAGGACTCCCTGATAGAACCGATCACACTGACAGAGTTACAGCAAACTCCCTTCGGGGAAATCACCAGGGCCCGATGGCTTCACGAACACTTACTACAAAGTCTTTTCGAACATCCTGAGCCCCTACCTAGTACACACACTGAACCATATTGTACACACAGGGAAGATGCCAGTGGAAATGCTATTAGCACACATAGCCACGCTACCAAAACCAGGGAAACCACCCACGCAACCTAAAAATTTAAGACCTATTTCACTGTTAAACACAGATACGAAACTATTAGCCAAAATATACGCCAATCGTGTAGCGGCCATAATCCCCTTTATTACACACCCGGATCAAGTGGGATTTGTAAGGGGGCGACAGGGGACTGACGGGACTAGGAAGCTCCACAGCCTCCTCTATAATGGGACGCCTCTCGGAGAGCCCAGGGTCTTTATGTCCCTGGACGCCGAGAAGGCGTTCGACAGACTTCACTGGAACTTCCTGAGAACTGTCCTACAAAAATTTGCATTCCCACAACAATTTCTATCCCTACTATTAGCACTATACTCCAAGCCATCAGCACAGGTTGCGAACGGCGGGTTCGTATCCAAGCCGCTCCTTATCACAAATGGAACACGGCAAGGATGCCCGCTCTCCCCGGCCTTATACATTCTTGCGTTAGAGCCATTAGCCCAAGCAATACGGGATAACAACCAAATCAGAGGTGTGGAAATTAAAAATAAAACATACAAAATAACGATGTTTGCAGATGACGTAATGCTCTCCCTGTCTGACCCACTCACCTCTATCTCAGAACTCCAGAATCTGCTGCAACAGTACAGCAATTGCTCATATTACAAATTAAACAGTTCTAAAACGCAAGCAATGAGTCTGCATGCACCTGCATTGCTGTATACAGCCTTGCAACAGAAATACCATTATGAATGGAGACAAGACCACCTAACTTTCTTGGGTATAAAATTCACGAGACTAGAAAGGAACTTACATCGGGAAAATTACGGCAAACTCCTCACATCCATAAAACAGCAGCTAGCGAATTGGAAAGGGAAATACATATCATGGATAGGTAGAATAGCAGCAGTCAAAATGAAAATTCTCCCGAGACTGCAATACATGTTCCGTACATTACAAATTAGGCTCTCAAAACATTCCTTCACGACGCACAAAAATTGATTAACACCTTTGTCTGGTCCCATAAGAAACCCAGAATAGCAGCAAAAATCATGTACCTCACATATAAAGGAGGGGGAATGGGATTACCACACATAGCCACGTACTACAGATCAGCTATACTCGCACCGTTGGTCAACGAACTACACCAACATGACAAACCATCCCCTTGGGTAACGGTAGAGGCTGACCTAACTGGGGGGCAAAAAATAACGCACCTAGCCTGGACACCGCCACAACTTAGAAAAAAATATAAAGATATGTCACCACTCACAGCTACAACATTACGAGAATGGGACAGATTTAATAAGGAACAAGGATTTGATGGGGGGCTATCACCAGCCTTCCTCCTAGATTCATTTTATGGTCTGATACCTTCATTGAACATAACGTCCTGGAGCAATAGAGGTCTAATATACTTGCATCAGTTGTTTGATCAGGGAGAGATCATCCCCTTCAACCGACTGCAAAATAAATACCAATTACCCAATGCAGCAGCATTTGCGCACAGACAGATAAGCTCATGGCTGCAGACAAATAGAAAAGTACTGCCTGCAGCAAACAGGTGGAACACTTTCAATGCATTAGAAAGTCTCTGCACACAGACGAAGAGGCCACTCAAGCTAATCTCTATACTGTACAATCGCCATTATAGTGTACCAGACCCGCATACACTACAGTTTGTTAAAGCATGGGAAGTTGAACTAGGAAAACAGTTAACAAAAGAGCAGTGGTCATATATACTGTGTGAGAATAAAAAACTTACACTTAGCACAACCCATCTGGAACTAGCCAGGAAATTATTATATCGCTGGTACTTAGTACCAACCCGACTGAAACATATGATACCTAAGAATACAGGACTGTGCTGGAGATGCAATAAAGCTCAAGGTTCCATGCTACACATTTGGTGGGAATGCCCAACCCTAACACCATTGTGGACGGAAACACAGACCCTAATTAAAAACATTACAGGTGTAGCTCTCGCACACACCCCCGAACATTACCTCCTACAGTATATACCACCAGGCCATACAAAATCATCCCGATACTTAATATATCACATTATCTCGGCGGTTCTGTTGCATATCAGCAAACACTGGCAAAAACAGACGATCCCCAACATACAGAGCTGCATAACCCACATTGAAACCATAAAGAAGTATGAGATAATGGCCAGGTCCAACAATCCCCCCAAAAAATTTTGGAAGGAGGCGTGGGAAAAATGGGACACACGCCAACAGACGCAGTGACAAGTTAAACACTCTAAACACCTTTGTGTGGTAGCTCACAAGACAACGCTTTAAGGAAAGAGCACTAGGCAAACCTTCCTAAACCTTCTTTAACATCACTCTTTGACCATATGACAGCCTGCACACACTACTCTCACCTACTTAAGCTGGTTGCGTACACTGGTGCAATTTATTAAGGCCAACGAACAGGCCTAAAAGCTGGACCAAGCTAAGGGACCAATACCTGCCCCCCTCCCCTCCTCTACCCTTCTCTTTTTCCCCGCATTATACCCAGGTTATGCCCCAAGTTTATATTCCCCTGTTCATTGGAATAGTAGCTAGGTGTCAGGGAAGATACGGGTTATTTTCACAACTGAGCAATTACCGACACTGGCACAGCGAAGAGAAAACTCCTACCATCACGACTGATGGTCA